>CATIWQ010114929.1:0-46559 GCA_949673415.1 Euphorbia schlechtendalii | reverse complement strand
ATGAGTTTGTTAGGAGAATTTTTGGGATCGAAGACTCTCTTACCCGATAAATTTGCCAAAACTCGATTAGGTTGAAATGAGTCCGTCATGCTTGATGAGTTGACAATCTCGAAACCGAACCAATCACCCATCATCTCTCTTGTGATGGTGTATTGCTATCCTTGATTCCGAAATTGAATTACCCTCTTCCTTGAATCTTCGTAATCGAATGTAACCAAACACTCGAGAATCCAATCTCGATTTTGTGGGAACCGCATATCCGCAAATTTCAAAAGGCCAAGATTGGAAAGGTAGGCTTCCATCTCTTCTCGGAGATTAAGAGTTTCCAAGAAAACTAGATTGAGGAATATCATCCCGGTGATATCCAATTTGCTTAGCTTTTGAAATCTCTTGCCCTTTTCTCTTATCCTTAACTGGAATGGACAATCGAATTCTTCTTGAATTGATTGTGCACCTCTCCTTTATGCTGCTCTTTTCACACGAGGCATGTTGGTTTGAAGATAAAGGATTGAAAAAGGTTTAGATACTTGAATATAGAAGAATAGAAATTTCAAAAATTTGAAGGCTTTTTAGAAGGTGTGGTGGTTAGGGTTCAACTTGGACCTATTTATAAAGGTTTAAGGGGACTCTAATTGGTCATAAATGGGATTATAGCTGTTTGGGGTCAAAACTAGCCGTTAATGGCGGTTTAATCCATCTGTCGCATGTCAGTTCACGATCTGTAACGGTTATAATTCTGCCGTGTCACGATCACGAAGGCCAATCACTATCGTGACTCTCCTCACGAAAGAAACAGAAAGTTTTTCTATCAGTGTTCACGAGCGTGAAATATGTCGCGGTCGTGAGCCTCTTTATTTTCCAAATTCTTCAATTTTTAGACTTGAACCTATAAAAACTTAGAACCAAAAACACAAGCAAACTTTGTTAAATACAAACGATAAATATTTACGATTATACCTTGGGAATTCATGGTGAAGATAGCAATTGAACATCAACGTCTTGTTGTTCAAATTTATTTCATGATAAGGTTTGCATCGTTGACCATTGGCTCGGAATATTTCTCCATTTTCTGATTTCAACTCCAAAGCTCCGTTACCAAATACTTGAATAACTTCATAGGGTCATTTCCAATGAGATTTTAGTTTTCCAAGGAACAAACGAAGCCTGGAATTATATAATAGAACTCTATCACTGACTTTAAACTTCCTTTCCCGTATTTTTGCATCATGCCACCGTTTTATCTTCACTTTATAGATCTTTGCATTCTCATATGATGATAAACGTAGTTCTTCTAACGCATTTAAATTTAACTTTCTTCTATCACCAGCTTTGGTTAAATCCATATTCAAATTCCTCAAAGCCCATAAAGCCTTATGCTCTAATTCTACTGGTAATTAACAAGCCTTTCCGTAAACCAACTTATAGGGAGTCATACAAATAAGTGTCTTAAAAGCTATCCTGTAAGCCCATAATGCATCGTTTAACTTAGTAGACCAATCTTTCCTAGAATTCGAGATAGTCTTTTCGAGAATCCACTTAATTTCTTGATTAGAGATTTCTACTTGACCACTAGTTTGAGGGTGATATGGGGTAGCAATCCTATAATTTACTCCATATTTTTGCATCAAGCTTTTAAAAGTCTTATGGATGAAATGTGAACCTCCATCACTAATAATGGTCATAGGAACTCCAAATCTACTAAATAATTGCTTAAGAAATTTAGCAACTACTCTAGCATCATTCTTACTATATGCGCTAGCCTCAACCCATTTTGAAACATAATCAACTGCAACCAGAATGTAATTATTGCCGTTAGATGTAGGAAATGGTCCCATGAAATCTATTCCCCAAACATCAAAAAGCTCTACTTCCAAGATGTTTTTCAATGGCATTTCATCTCTTCAACTTATGTTTCCTGTCCTTTGGCAATTATCACAATTCTGAACAAAATCTTTAGCATCCTTGAACAATGTTGGCCAATAAAACCCACTTTCTAAGACTTTAGCTGTGGTTTTTGCTGGTCCTAAATGTCCCCCATAAATGCTATCATGGAAATGACTTAAAACTGAAGAAAAGTTATTATCATCTATACATCTGCGAATAATACTGTCGGCACATACCTTAAACAAATAAGGGTCATCCCAAATAAATGATCTTATATCCTTAAGAAATTTCTTCTTACCATTAGAATCTAAATTAGGGGGTAAAGTATGTGTGACTAAGTAATTTGCAAAGTCAGCATACCATGGACTAATAGTATGTTTAACAAATATTAGATTTTCATCGGGAAAAAATTCATTTATTTCACCAGTTTCACCTATAGGTCCTCTATCATCTTCTAGATGAGATAAATGATCAGCTACGGTATTATATCTTCCTTTCTTATCCCTAATTTATAAGTCAAATTCTTGTAGAAGAAGGATCCACCTAATTAATCTGGTTTTGGCATCTTTCTTAGCAAACAAATATCTCAAAGCAGCATGATTAGTGTAAACTATTACCTTAGATCCTATTAAATATGATCTAAACTTGTCACATGCATATACGACTGCTAACATTTCTTTCTCAGTGGTTGTGTAGTTACATTGTGCAGAAGATAAAGTGTGACTTGCATAGTAAATCGCATGCAAATTCCTTTCGTACCTCTGACCTAAAACACAACCCACAGCTACATCACTAGCATCGCACATCAATTCAAATGGCAGAGACCAGTTTGGTTTAACTATAATGGGAGCCGAAACCATTGCTTGTTTTAAAGTTTTGATGGCTTTTAACTATCATCAGAGAATTCGAACTTCGCATCTTTAATAAACCTTCTGTAAAATCCAGCATGGCCTAGAAATGACCTTATTCCCTTAAATTTATGGGAGGAGGTAATTTCTCTATGATTTTGGTTTTTGCTATATCTACGTGAATTCCTTTTTCATCTATCTTATGACCTAATACTATAACCTCATTAACCATAAAATGACATTTCTCCCAATTCAAAACCAAATTATTTTCTTCACATCTAGCAAGTACTTTATCCAAATTTTCTAGACATGCTTCAAACAAATTTCCATAAACTGAGAAATCATCCATGAAAACTTCCATAATATCCTCCACATACTTACTAAATATAGCCGAAACGCATCTTTGAAAAGTAGCTGGAGCATTGCATAACCCGAAAGGCATTCTTCTATAAGCAAATGTACCAAACGAACATGTAAATGTGGTTTTATCCTGGTTGTCTTGCTTATGTGAATTGGAAAATATCCAGAGAATCCATCTAGAAAATAGTAAAATGCATGACCTGATATCCTTTCTAACATTTGATCTATACATGGTAAAGGGAAATGTTCTTTCCTAGAGGCTGCATTTAATTTTCTATAGTCTATACAAACTCTCCATCCAGTTGTTGTCCTAGTAGGAACTAACTTACCCTTTTCATTATGAACTACAGTAATACCTCCTTTTTTCGGAACACATTGAACAGGGCTAACCCACTCACATTCTGAAATTGGATAGATAATTCCTGCATCTAGCAACTTAATAATTTCCTTCTTAACAACTTCCTTCATGTGAGGATTCAATCTTCTTTACCTTTCTATTCTAGGTTTGCTTTCATTCTCCAAATTAATAGAATGCATTGCTATATTAGGGCTAATCCCTCTATTATCGGAAATTTGCCAACCAATACTTCTTATTCTACCCTTTATTGTCTCTAATAATGCTTCTTCCTGCAAACTAGATAACTTACTAGAAATTATAATGGGTAAAGTATTGTTGCTTCCTAAAAATGCATACTTTAAATGACTGGATAATTGCTTCAATTCTACTAAGGGTGGTTTATCTATAGAAGGTGGTATAGGATCATCTTCTCTAACTAATTTTTCGGTTTCAGAGGAATATTCTAAATTTTCAAGGGATTCAGATGCTGAGTCTTCAAGAGATGCAACATGACATATTTCATCTATACATGTATCAATTAAGTTATCGATCATGTAGTCTCCACAAAACTTATCCCAATGCATGTTATCAAACATTTTGACTCTTAAAAAATTAAAACAACAAACAAATATATATATATATATATATATATATATATATATATATATAAAGCAAAATGAAAATAAAAACATACCGTATTTCCAGCGATTAAACTTTAGAACTTACTTGCCTTCCCCGGAAAATATCTTCAAAACGCGATTGCCTTCCTCGGCAACGGCGCCAAAAACTTGTTCACCACTTTTCCACTGATAAGTTTAATAACTTAATGGTTACAAAAACTTGTTCGTGAGACTTGGCTATACTCGTTTAGTAAGGCTTATCCTCAATAATAATGCCAAAAACTTGTTCATGAAAAATGTAGGTGTTGTCAATACCCCTTATCACATAGAAAAATGATGATAACTGTAAGTATACCGTTGCGATGTAGTTTTAAAAGATATCGAACCCAAAAGGAAGGAACCAGGTCTAAAGATAAACAAGGAAAGACAAAGTAAAAGAAAATAAAAATAGTTTTGTGATTTTTGGATAGGAAGATTAGAATGAAAAGTTGAGTAAATATAGATCTGATAGATGAGAGACTCTAAATACATAGATTTTCACTACGAACAAGTATAGCAGAGAAAACATGCAAGTTCAACAAAGATGTTACGATGCACTAGATTAATCTAACAAACCCGATTCAACACACTCAGATGTTCAATGATTCGCCGCAGAGCAACACATGAAATAACTTTTCTAATCCTAGTGCAAACGAGATAAGACTATTATATAAACCTAGACAACATCAATACTATGCTTAGTACAGGTCGCTCTCACATAGCCACATTTAGCAAGTTACCATTCCAAAAATGTTGGCTCACTAAACTGCGTTATATCATAGATCCAGTGATTATACACGATATTGTTAACCCCAAAACTACTCTTAAAATTAACGCCAACGTATATAACTTGATTAATATAAAAGACTTAGCATGAAATACGCATTATGACACATAGGCATATCATAAACTTCGAAATAGAAAGTATAAGTAGAAAGTAAAGCAAAGTTGTAAGGTATGCAAGTGAAAGCTAAAGTTGATCAAACCATATCCACTCTTTAATGAGAGTCGTAAATTCCCGCAATTCCTGCGCCTACTTTGAATTCGGTATCGGCCCGTACAGAGCCACCGCTAGGATGTTATTCTTTGCGAATATCGAATAGATGAATATTGAAGAACGAAAACTTTTATTGATAAGTGATTTGCAAGTACACTTATACAACAATCGCTTAAGAATGTAGAGAAACTAGTGATCGAAACAAGGATTCGAATCACTTAAACATTTTCTCGCTAACACTTAAGAACGTAGCGACTCTATCTACACACACACACACACACTATATCTCTCCCTCACTTTTTCCACTCTATGCCACACTAATCCACTACACTTCTTGAATGCATGAAATTGAAGAGGATTGGAATCCTATTTATAGAGTTTGAAGGTTTGCGTCTATCCAAACGAAGGGTTGTGTCCATTGGTGAAAGATTGCATCTCTTCATTGTGATTGGTTGAGAAGCTTTGATATAATCCACAATGGATAAGCACCTTTTCATGATTGGTTGACTCCTTATAGGCTTTTGTTCGTTGGTAGTTGATGGCGGTTGATGGCGATTAATCATGCTTATCTAGAGGTTGTTAGTTAAAATGATAATACCAAAAAACCATCCATGCCACGACCGTGAATCTTTGATTGGCAATCTTCTCTTTCTGAAGTAAATAAGTCGCGACCACAAATGATTGTCGTAACCGTGAATTTAGTTTTACTCAGAATTCTTCTTGTAACTTCACCGATCTTCGACAACTTCAATCCTAAGCCAAATCTTTAAGTTCCATGCATCTTTTTACACCTTTTTCACTCTTTTTTCATAGAATTTCACTTTAGCTCATTTTACTCCCAAGATTTACCTAGTATCTGCATTTGCATAAAAAACAACTACATACCACGTGAAATATTTTATATGAAGTATAAAAATGACTAAAACTACAATGTTTATTGTATAAAATTAATGTGATAATAAGTGTAATTATACACTTATCACATCACTACGCTTGAATTTGAGGATAGAATTGAAGGGGTATCATTAGATGATCTAATATCTTCGGATCCTATGCTAAGAGCCAACCAAAATGTGAAATCATTGGAGTTTTTGCGATCTGTCTCAACTAAGGCCGAAAACACTACTGTCCCTGTCTCTTAATCAGAGATCACTATTGTCCAAGAAATGCAAGTCTCCTCTTCAAGCTCATGGGGGATATACATCTCCAATATGAATTGTTTGATCATTCAAACCTAATTGGAAAGGCTTAGTGAAGCCAACCTCACTTGGTCCGATGGATTTAAACTTGGATTATTTAAAGAAAGTACGAAGTCATTGGTTTTAGAGGCAATTCAGATTCAATTTGAGGCCTAACAACGGTTTGTTTTAGCAAGGCTTTATTTTGTCTTAATGTTGTTATCTTTTATAATTGTAGAATTGTCGTAAAGGGGTGTTGAATAACATGAAACAATAATTTATTTATTTTTTGTATCCATAAATATAACTTGCAATTTTTGGTTTTTCTTGAAACTAAAGTAGAGACAATCTCAAATATCACATTTAGGAAATTATAGGGATATAATGACTTTGATTTCCAATGCATTAGTTCGTAAGGTTTGTCTGGGGGTATTGCTATCTCTCGAAAATGTGTTCTTTTGATAGGGTCTCTAATTGCATCTTCTTCTTGTTAGATTATTATGCATTTCACTTAGAGCCTTTTGGAATTTCATGTTGTTGCATCGTATGGTTCTACAATTTGCAATGAAAGAAGTCAAATGTGGCTAGAATTAGCACCATTTATCATTGAACTAGAGAATGCACTTATATGTGGTGATTTTAATGAGGTGCTTCATGGGAATGAACACTGTAGTGGGATGACATCTCCGTCTTTATCTAGTTTTCATTATTTTATTAATGATTGTGAACTACTTGATATCCCAATTCAAGGAAGGGACTATACATTGCAGAATGCAAGGTCCTTCTCACATATTGATAGAGTATTGGCATCTTATGAAATTGTAAACCATTGGTTGGGCTTATCTATTAGAATGATAGACACATCATTTTCGAATCACTTTCCAAATTTGTTTCAAAGTCACTTGTTATTATTTTCAAGAACTAGGCCGTTTCTATCCTTAAACTGTTGATGGGACAGTAGCGAATTTCTACCTTTCCTTCGTAATGAATGGATGGTGATTTATGAGACATATAGAGGTTGATATTTCTCCTTTCGGCTACGCTTATTGAACAAAGTTATCCAGCTGTAGCACTCCTCAAATTGGGTTCGTTTTGGACTTGATGGATAACCTTGGTCTTGATAGCAGCAAATAGAGGAATTAGAGGGGCTCATTTTAGACTCGATGGATAGCAGGCGTGCTTGGCCTCTTGTTTTCGATGCAGCAGCCGAACTCCTTTCGAATAAGAATAACCTTGCCTAGCGGAGTTACACTTTGAGAGCATCAAACACCAGCAATCTATGGTGAAATGGGCTCTTTTAGGGGATAATAAGTCAAGCTCCTTTAGTAGAACAACTTCAACCTACTTTCGGAATAACCAGATTTCTTCACTCGAGTTGAATGACATGCTTAGTTTTTATTCAGGGGTGATTTCTTTGGCAATTAATGAGTTCTATTATGACCTTTTGAAGCCCCTAGGTTGATTCCTTTTTCATTATGCAAGCTCTTGTTCTCACAAATTTCAGGTAATCAAAATCTGAAATTGATGGTGGCTTTTTTGGAGAAGGAAGTGTGGGAAGCTATATGTTCTTGTAATGAGAATAAATCACTAGGATCAGATGGTTTTAATCATTTTTTACAAATGTGCATGGGATATTTTAAAGGGAACTTCATGTAGCTATTTGATCATTTTCATGACAGGTCGTATTTACCGAATTCGATTAAAGCTTCATTCACGGTACTCATCCAAAAGTACTTGGGAGTTGTGTCAATTAGAATTTTATGTCGATAGCATTAGTACAAAGAATTTACAAGGTGTATTTTTCTCAATAAAAGAATAGTTGATCCAATTTGAATTCACAAGGGACTGAAACAAAGGCGATTTCTTATCGCCTTTTATTTTTGTTCTAGCAGTCGAGGGCTCGAACAGCTCATTGATACAAGTATGTGGGATGGTCTTTTATCGAGTTTCAAAATGTTAAACCCAAGTTAAATAGTACCTAACAGTACTTAAGACGTTTTGGAAATAGCAAACAAAATAGGCTAGCAAATTTAATTAAGTACAAAGTAAACTCTTAATTAATGAAGCTGACTTGAGTTTTGTGGTTAAACATACTCTGTTTAGTGTGTCTAATTAATTACGTTATGGCTTAGAATAGGAAAAGTTGAGTCCTGCTTTAAACAGTTGCGGCCATGCTGAGTACTGTACAGTTTAATGAAATAACCACTCAGCATGAACTGAGTGAATCTTTTATTTATTAAAAGCAGTTTAATATGACACTTTGAGAAATAAATGACAGCTGTACTAATAACGGTTTCTGTGAAGAAACAGAATATTCTTGTGTGACTTTTTAGGTCAAAATCATGCAGCAATTAATAGAATATTCATAGTGGCTCTCACAAGTCAAAATGGCTCCACTCCATTGAGATTTGTAGGAAACATTTCCACAAAAGTCCAAGAAGAGTGCGCCTCTCTCAACACCATTCCTTAGTGTCTCTGCGCGTGTCAGTCCATGTTAGCAACACCAATCAATCAAGAACACACGTTGCTCTGCACGCGTCTATCTCTCCAAAACAAAATTGCTTAAAAATAAAAGAGATATCGTCAACAAAAGCTTATCTCATCTTAACGTTCAATTTTCTGCCTTTGAAGTGTCCCAGAAACCATCTCCAACGGGAAGTTTTGAAAGATACAAAGAGAAGAAATACTAAAGAACTACAGAGATAAGAAGTCTATAATGGCTACTTCATGGAATTCCAAATGTTTAAATAGAAGACTGAAGCAGATATTGAAAATAACGGTGAATCACACCAATTGAATTTCTTTAGAGCTAAGTCATTGCAAATCATTAAGCTTCCTTGAAATTCAAATGCAAGCAATCAACAAACAACCATTTCCATATCTGTTTGTAATAGAGAGAATCAAACTTGAGATATAACATTGTAAGGATTCAACATTTTATAAGTTGAATTCAGTTTATTGTTGATTATCATTCTTGAGAGTCAGTTTTAGGAAGGGTACCTAAACTGAGTTTAAGCAGGAATCAGGAAGGAGGAACTTTCTGTTAGTTTGAGAAGGGACTCAAGCTGTGTGTAAGTGGTAGTTAGAAAGGAGGGACTTTCTGTAATTGTGTCTACCCACTGTAAAGGCTACTCCACCTATTGAAGGAATGAATCACTAGTGGATTAAAGCTCAGAGAGGGATCCAGGGACTAGAGGTAGGCTAGGGGACGAACCAGGATAAAATCTCAAGTGTACTCGTTCTAACTCTAAGAGATTAGCTTCATCAGCTTCTTGCTCATTTATCTCTCTTATGTACTCTAATTGCTTATAATCCAATCCATACTGAGTAATCGGTACTTAGTTAAGGTTGAAGATAAACTGTGGTAGGTGACCTGAACAGTTTATCCGTTTTTATATCGTGCTCAGTACATATATAAAATCCATACTGAGTCGACAATAAATTGAAAAACATCTAAAGTTACTCAGCTTTAGCATTCACCCCCCTCTACTGTTATTATAAGTTGTCTTACGGGCCAACAAGTGGTATCAGAGCCGTTGCTCAAATCTAATACTAATCATCTTGAGTTAGATCCTTAAAATGGCATATAATAAATACAGCTCGAGTTCTGGACAAACAGTCCTTCTGAGGGAAGGAATGCCTGTTACCAGACCTCCTCTATTTGATGGTAATCATTATACGTTCTGGAAGAATCGTATGAAGAATTTTATCTAGTCGCAAACTATGCAGGCATGTCTCACAATAGAGCTTTGTCCTAGAGTTCCTACTGAAGTTAGGAATGGTGTGCGTGTACATGTAGATCCAGAGGACTATAATGGGACTACAATGACACTGACCTGAGGCTTCTCAAAGAGAATGCCGCATCTATTAACTTTTTACACTGTGCGCTTGATCTTACAGAATTTAATAGGGTCTCAGGATGCCAAACAGCACAAGAAATCTGGAAGAAACTGGAGATTACCTACGAGGGGTAGACAAGGTTAAGGAGTCAAAAATAAACCTCATGCTGAGAGAGTCTGAGATGTTCTCGATGGTTGCCAATGAAGGTATTTAGAGCATGAATACCAGGTTCATTAACATTCTCAAACTAAAACGACTTGGAAAGGAGTTCAGCGAGGAAGTGCTCGTAAAGAAAATCCTTCGCACTCTCATAGTAGAGTGGGATTCTAAGAAGAGCGTAATCGAGGAAGCTCACGACATTAAGACTTACAGTTATGATGAGATGATAGGAACCTTGCTGACTCAAAGAGAAATCGGGGCAAGGAAAGCAAAGCCATAGTCCTCAAAGTAGACTCATCTGATGAGTCTACCATCTCTTACTCTGATGAAGACATGTCTCTTCTTACAAGGCGCTTCTTACTCTGATGAAGACATGGCTCTTCTTACAAGGCGCTTCAAATGCTTTATTAAGAAGGATGGGAAGTTCATGAAGAAGTTTCCCAATAAAATCAAGTCAACTTAGTAGCGACATGGAGCTGAGGAAGGACCAAGAAAAGAGCACAGCAAAGACATTAAGTGCTATGGGTGTGGAGAAAAAGGCCATATCCAATCAAGATGTCTAAAGGAAAATAAGGACAGAAACAAGAAGAGATTATCCAAGAAGAATAAAGCCTTTGTTGCTACTTGGAGCGACTCAAAAGAATCTTCATCATCAGATGAAGAGGGGACTGACTCAGCAAATCTCTGCTCGATGGCTATTCAAGGCAAAAGTTCAGCATCTACCTCCGATAGATTCTCTTTCTCTGACTACTTTGAAGCTGAGTGTGATGAAGGAAGAAATCATCTAAATGAGGTACAATCTGAAACTTCCTTGTCAATTGAAGATTTTGCCCAGGCTCTCTTTGATGTAATGAAACTGACTAATAAATCAATGAAAAACATCAAAGAGATAGTGAGGAGCAGTGATGATATGTAAGATAGTAATGCTTCCTTATCACTTGATATCCATTTTCTTCAAGAAAAGGTTGAATATCAAGAATGTACTATCAGCAAGCTCACTAACAAAATAGATGAGATGACTGCTGAAATATCAGCATTAAAGAAGAAAGAGGATCCTCCTCCTGTCAACAATCAAATTCTGAATAACCAAACTCGCAATACAAAGAGGAACAACTCCTCCAAACAGTAGAAAATGAACCAGCCCAAGACAAAAACTGTGTACGATTTTTGTGGGAAAGCTGAACATGTCACAGTAAAGTGTAGACATAAAAATGGTTATTATGACGAATATGATTGGACAGACATAAACACTACTAACAAAGGAGGACCTAGCTCAAGAGAATGGGTACCTAAGAAAACTTAAATGTTTTACAGGTGAGCCTTAGATCCGTTGATGACTCATAAATGTGGTATTTGGATAGTGGATGCTCAAGGCATATGACAGGAGATGAAAGTCAGATCATCTCATTGGAACGCAAGAGAAATGGAAATGTTAGCTTTGGAGACAACCAAAAGGGCAAGATTGTAGGTTGTGGCACTGTTGGCGTGTCTCCCTCAATCGAAGAAGTGTCTCTAGTCAAAGGATTGAAATTCAACCTGCTCAGTATAGCTCAGCTCTGCGACAAAGGTAGAAAGGTTATTTTTGACTCAGCAAGATGCTCAGTAATTGACAGTAAGACTAACTCATCCATACTCTTTACTCTTAGAACCAATAATGTTTATATGGTTAATTTATCCCCAGGCTCCTTAAATGTATGTCTTGTATCTAAGGAGGAAAATGAGTGGCTTTGGCACAGAAGGTTGGGTCATATTAATATGAACATTCTGTCCAAACTGGCCAAAAAGCAATTAGTTGTGGGGTTACCCAGAATCAGCTTTGAAAATGATAAACTCTGCTCAGCTTGTCAACTTGGCAAGCAAGTTAAGAAATCATTTAGATCAATAAATCAAGTAGCAACTAAGCGACCGTTGGAATTGCTACACCTAGACCTCTTCGGCCTAGTTCAACCTATGAGCTTGGGAGGTAAGAGATTCACTCTAGTGGTTGTAGATGATATCACGAGATTCACTTGGATAGTCTTGCTGAGTAGCAAAGATGAAACATTGAATCTTTTGTCAAACTCAGTAATCAGATAATGAATGAACAAGGAGCTAAAATATGTAAAATCTAAAGTGATCACGGACGTGTATTCGAGAATCTTAGTGAATTCTGTTCAGTGCATGGCATAGAACACAACTTCTCTTCTCCTTATACTCCTCAACATAATGGGGTTGTAGAAAGGAAGAATAGAACCATAATTGAGATCCATGATGAGTGATAATAATCTACCAAAATACTTTTGGGGAGAAGCAGTTAACATAGCATGTTATGTTCTGAATCGGGTTCTAATTCGCCCAATTATAGAGAAAACTCCCTATGAGCTTTGGCGAGGGCACAAGCCTAAGATTGGTTACCTCAAATCCTTTGGCTGTAGATGTTTCATTCTTAACACCAAAGAGTAACTAGGAAAGTTTGATCCTAAGTTTGATGAAGGTATCTTTTTAGGATACTCAACTAACAGTAGGGCATATATAATATATGTCAAGCGAAGCAGACTTTTAGAGGAGACTATGCATGTGGAATTAATTAAGTTATGGCTTATAATAGGAAAAGCTGAGTCCAGCTTTAAACAGTTGTGGCCATGCTGAGTACTATACAGTTTAATGAAATAACCACTCAGCACGAACTGAGTGAAGCTTTTATTTATTAAAAGTAGTTTAATATGACACTATGAGAAATAAATGAAAGCTGTACTACTAACGGTTTCTGTGAAGAAACAGAATATTCTTGTGTGACTTTTTAGGTCAAAATCATGCAGCAAATAATAGAATATTCATAGTGGCTCTCACAAGTTAAAACGGCTCCACTCAACTGAGATTTGTCGGAAACATTTCCACAAAAGTCCAAGAAGAGTGCTCCTCTGTCAACACCAATCCTTAGTGTCTCAGCACGTGTCAGTTCATGTCAGCAACACCAACCAATCAAGAACACACGTTACTCTACATGTGTCTATCTCTCCAAAATAGAATTTCTTGAAGACAAAAGAGCTATCATCAACAGAAGCTTATCTCATCTTAACGTTCAATTTTCTTCCTCTGAAGTGTTCCAGAAACTATCTCTAATGGGAAGATTTGAAAGATATGAAGAGAGGAAATATTAAAGAACTACAGAGATAAGAAGTTTACAACGACCTCTTCCTGGAATTCCAAATGTATAAATAGAAGACTGAAACATATGTTGAAAATAACGGTGAATCACACCAATTGAAATTCTTTAGAGCTAAGTCACTGCAAATCATTCAAGCTTCCCTGAAATTCAAATACAAGCAATAAGCAAACAACCATTTCCATATCTGTTTGTAATAGAGAGAATCAACCTTGAGATATAACATTGTAAGGATTCAACATTTTATAAGTTAAATTCAGTCTGTTGTTGATTATCATTCTTGAGAGTCAGTTTAGGAAGGGTACCTAAACTTAGTTTAAGTGGGAATCAGGAAGGAGGAACTTTCTGTCAGTTTGAGAAGAGGGTCAAGCTGTGTTTAAGTGGTAGTTAGAAAGGAGGGACTTTCTGTAATTGTGTCTATCCACTGTAAAGGCTGCTCCGCCTATTGAAAGAATGAATCACTAGTGGATTAAAGCTCGGAGAGGGATCCGGGGACTGGAGGTAGGCTAGGGGCCGAACCAGGATAAAATCTCAGGTGTACTCGTTATAACTCTAAGCGATTAGCTTCATGAGCTTCTTGCTCATTCATATCTCTTAATTACTCTAATTGCTTGTAATCCAATCCATACTGAGTAATCTGTACTCAGTTAAGGTTGAAGATAAACTGTGGAAGCTGAGCTGAACAGTTTATATGTTTTTATATCGCACTCAGCATGCATATAAAAACCATACTGAGTCAATAATAAATCGAAAAACATCTAAAGTTACTCAGTTTTAGCATTCACCCCCCTCTGCTGTTATTATAAGCTGTCTTACAGACTAACACAAAATTGAGGATCCCTTGCTAGATATCTCATTATTCTAGTTTATTGATGACACAATCTGTGTCCTTCAAAGTGGATGTGTCTCTCATTCTATCTTTTATCATAATTTTACGATGCTTTGAGCTAATCTCGGGTTTATGGATTAATTACCACAAGAGCTCCCTTCTTAGAATTAATGTAGATGATTTTACATAACACTCATGTGCTTCGAGGCTTAGCTACAAGATTGAGAAATTTTACCTATCTTACTTGGGACTCCTCTATGTTACAAGTAGTTGAATAGTAGAAGTTGGGATGCAATGATAGCAAAATTTCAAAATCGTTTAGATTGTTGGAAGGGTAAATGCCTCTCTTACATGAGCCTTGAGGTTTTAATTAAATCAGTACTTTCTTCTATCCCGATTTATTTGCTATCTCTTTTTAAATTACCGGAAGAATTAAATAAGAAGATTGTGTGTATCATTAGCAATTTTTTTTATGGAGAGGTGATCATGTTAGTAATGGCATATGTAAAGTAAGTTGCAGAATAATAAACTTGCTGAAACACTAGGTGGTTTGTTCATTCAGGACTTTAAGCTCACAAATTGTAGTCTTTTACTAAAATGGCTTTGGACTCTTCGAAACATGGATGATTGCTCATTGTCAGCTATTTTTTATGTTAAACGGCACGGGATCACCTCTTGGTGGGATTTGATAGAGTACAATGAATCAAAGCTATCTTCGATTTGGTTAAACGTGCTATCTAGTTATTGTTGAAATCAATTGTATGGGGATTTTTTCTTTTCAAACATTATGTTATCATTGGGAAATGGATTTTCAGTCTAATTTTACCTTGATATTTGGGTAACGAATCATCCTTTAAAGGTTCCCTTCAAAGATCTTTGGGAGATAAGTACAATGAGGTTAGAATTGGTCTGTAATGTGTATATCAAGCTGTTGGGTAATGCGAACTATGGAAAACCATTGTGGCTTAGAAGGCTACATATGTCTGAATGCAATAACTATTTAGAGCTAAAGTAGTTGATCATGCTGAATGTCCCTTCAATCTTCCATCGATAATCGATGATTCACTTGAGCAGCAGGTTATGCTGACTTTCTCGCCTTCACGTGAACATTTCATATGGAATCTTAGACCTAAAAACACTTTCAACATCCTCATTTTACACCGGGTTTATGAAAATGGTAGCTGGTTGAGCCCTTCATCATCCATCGAGCTGATTTTGAACACTAACATGCTTCCTCCAGTACGTTTCTTTGCTTGGCTTTTGTTCCATAGCATACTACTGACGAGAAAATTTATCTTTGGGAGGGGTTGTGCATCATTGTTGGATTCTACTTGGCCGTTTATCACATGCTCCTTTTCTGCCATAAAAATTGGCTTGTTTGGTGTAAGGCTCTCGAATGGTTGGGGTTTTGGTTCATATTCCTGGCCGAGCATGTGACTTGTTATTACTTTGGAGGTCTCTTTTCGTACCGGGTATTAAGAAGGAATTTGCAACAGCGGTTTGGTTCTCTATAGTGTGGGGTATATAAAGAAGAAGAAACAAGTTTGTATTTGAAGGAACCAAAGGAAATGAAGATTTGTTAGTAGCTAACGTTCATCATTGTTGGCTATTCTTTAAGAATAGAAATAAGCTTATTTCTTTTTCAGCTTCGGACCTCTTAATCGATCTGACCATCCATTGTATATGACAACGATGTAATTATTTGGGTGATTCAAGATTTTGACACCCACTTCTTAATATTATGCATTGGGTGCATTATAGGCAAGCGGGGGTGCTAACATATTTGGGATGTCCACCCCGAATTTGCATTTAACTCTTAAAAAAACCAGAATCGTAAATATGAAATAAACTCAATTAAAATAAGAATTTTCTTTCAAAACAAGATTTTTTGGGTAACTTTCATCATCAATGGCTGGGTGATTGGAAGTGTAATCATAAATTTTATAAAGTAACATGTTGGTAATAAAACTGGCTAAGGTAACTTAGACACGTAATTGTATAATCACTTTGTTGTTACACCAAATTAATTGAAAAAACTTAAATTAGTTATCAGACTTTAAGTGAATGTGTAGCAATTTTCGAAAATCTACATAAGTCTCCGAGGTCTGTGGGGCTAGAAGTACAAGAGATTTGGCAAATTTTATTGAGAATTTATGGAAATAAAACATTTCAGCTTTCAATTAAGATTTTAGGATATTTTTTTTGCCTTTTCAATTCCCTTCCTATTCGCCCTCTTCTTCCTTCTTTTTGATACACTGCAATTTATTTCATCTCTCTACAGTCTTCCTTCAGTAAGCATTGAATCAGACCTCTCACTCCAAAAAATCAAAACTCATTTGAAAACACAAACCTACAAATCCATCATCTAATTCAAGTGCCCATATATTTCCTGGAGAACAAAAATCTCCAGCTCATTCGTCTGTTGGTCTAGCTCTTGAACAACCTCTGTCTAGTAAGATTTATCTCCATCTTCAATAGCTCTGATTGAGCTTTCGATTTCTCGTCAACTTCACTTCTAAAATAACTATTAGAATTTTTTGTGTTGCATATGCATATGTTGTACGCCTACCAAGTGTTAGATGAAATGCGCAAGAGAGTAGTTACATTTAAGTTGATTATAAATATCATAATTATTTAACAAATTGCAAGTAGAAATTAAGATATAGGATGAGAGCTCTTGGAGGAAATTTTATATTTTTTATTTATACATTAACATTATGATTTAAGTTATTAATGCATTTACTTTTAAAATTTATGTCCATAATTACTTAAAATTTCGGTTCCAAACTGCTATCATGAACTTTGACTCTCTATGCTACATCAGTGAAAGCAACAACCTAGACGATTTACATTTGTCAAGATTAGAAGACTAGTACGAACATTCCATAGATCAAGGCAATAGAAGGTGTTCTGTTTTAACTTGCAAATAGTAAGTACGGACCATGATAAATATTTGGTTTTGAAAGTTAAAAAGTTGGGAAAAAATTATAAATGGGAAACAAAATTATATGAATCACACAAATACTACACAAAAAATTTATTATATTGAAATAAATAAATATAAAGACATAATCCAAAATGGAATTTATTCATATTTTAATTACTTTAACTTTAATCTGCTTTATTTTGAATATGATAACTAGAATTTAAAGTAAACGGTTTCGAAGGGACAACATCAACAACATTCCGACAAAGACACTAACACCACTTGAAACATGTTGATCCTACTTTTTCAACCCCACATTTTACATTGCACTTGTAAAAACACTCGACATTAAAACCTTTCACGATGTTAGGATTTCCAGAACCATTAATATCAACACTATCATACCTAACCCTAATGGCTATCTCCTTCGAAGAATTTCTAGCTCACTTGGAGTACCCAAGTGCTCCACAAAATAAAAATTTTCAGTTGGATTTTACTACCTACTCGAGAGTTTCTCTTTAATCGAGGCTGTCGCATGATTAATAATGTGACCTGCCCATTTTTCTCGTCATTAGAAACTATGGAGAAATGCCTTTGCTTTTGTCAGGAGAGTTTCAGGCTCTAGTGTGATGCATTTCGTTGGCTAGGAATTTCAATGGTAATGCCTCATTCGTGTTATAGTTTTCCCCTCCTATGGCATTCATTTTTCAATTTGGGTACCTGCTATGATTTCGGGACCTCGTTATGGCTGATCCTATGTTGGAGCATATGGAAACACAACAAAAAAAGTCTTTCAAGGAGATAACGAAGACAGGGACACGCTTATCACTTTCATTATTTTTTTTATATCACCTTAATTTATACAAATGTAAATTTTGCCTCTAAGTGTCGGACTTGTTTACATATCCAAGTTTGCTCCTTACCATGTAACACATACTTTATGGTTCCTAATTTGAGAATCATTTTTATTTATTAAAAAGATGGGTGTGAGTTTTGTAGGCAAGCAGATACAAAAACCTAGTTGGGACATCCGCCCCGAAATTTTCATCCACCGATAAGTGTATAATTACACTTATTATCATGATATTTTTATTCATAAAACGATATGGTTTTAGGTCATTTTATACTTCATATAAAAGATTTCAAGTGGTATGTAGTTGTTTTTTATGCAAGTGTAGAAACTAGGTGAATCTTGGGAGTGAAATGATCAAAGATGGAATTCTATAGTGAAAAATATGCAAAAAGATGCGTGAACACAAGGATTTAGATTTGGATCGAAGTTGTCAAAGATCGGCAAAGTTGCAAAGAAGAATTATGAAGAAAAGCATTGTTTATGATCGTGACACCCATTCGTGGTCGTGACGTGTCTCGCTTCATAAGCAGAAAGTTGCTGACCATTGTTCACGATCGTGACATGTAATTCGTGGTCGCGACTTGTGACGGTTATTGGTTTTATCTTCTCAACTACCAACCGCTAGATAAAAACGATCAACTGCCATCAACAACCAGATGAAAAGACACCTTTTGGAAGTTGACCAATCACAAAAAGGTGCTTTTCCATTGTGGATAAGGATAAAACTTTGCATCCAATCACAATGAAGTGATGCAACCCTTCGCCAATGAACACTACTCTTCTTATGGATAGATGCAACCGTTCGCTCTCTATAAATAGGGTTCAATACAAACCATTTTCATGTGTGGCAAGACATGCATGGTAGACATGTATGCATAGATAAAGAGTGAAAATTGTATAGATTTCGCTAGTTCAAAGTGTAAGTGAGAGAAATGTATAAGTGATTCGATTCTTATTTCGATCACTAGATTTCTCCACAAATTCGAGCGATTGTTGTATGAGTGTAATTGCAAAGCACTTATCAATAAAAGTTTCTATTCTTCAACATTCATTTATTCGATATTCATAAAGAATAGCATCCTACTGGAGGTTCTGTACGAGTCGAGACTGAATTCAATGTAGACGCATGAATTGTGAGAATTGACGACTCCCATTAAAGATTCGATACGGTTTGATCAACTTTAGCTTTCACTTGCATACTGATAAGTGTATAATTACACTTATTATCATGATATTTCTTCACATAAAATGATATGGTTTTGAGTCATTTTATTCTTCATATAAAAGATTTCACATGGTATATAGTTGTTTTTTATGCAAATGTAGAAACTAGGTGAATCTTGGAAGTGAAATAATCAAAAGTGGAATTCTATGTAAAAAGAGTGAAAAAGGAGCAAAAGATGCATGGAACACAAGGATTTGGCTTAGTATCGAAGTTATCAAAGATTGGTAAAGTTGCAAGAAGAATTTTGAAGAAAAACATAATTCACGGTCATGACACCCATTCACGGTCATGACTTATTATTCTTCAAAACCAAAAGTTGTCAACCATTAGTCATGATTGTGACATGTAATTCGTGGTCACAACTTGTGATGGTTGTTGGTTAACTCTTCTCAACTGCGAACCACCGGATAAAAATTATCAACCGCCATCAACTACCAAACAAAAAGACACCTTTTGGAAGTCAACCAATCATGAAAAGGTGCCTATCGATTGTGGATAAGGATAAGACTTGGCATCCAATCATAATGAAGTGATGCAACTCTTCACCAATGGACACGACTCTTCGTTTGGATAGATGCAACCCTTCATACTCTATAAATAGGATTCAAATAACACCAATTTCATGGGTGGTGATGAGTGGAAAAGTAGTGCATACTGTGTGCATAGATAGAGAGTAGAAATTGTATACATTTTGCTAGTTCAAAGTTATAGAGAGAAAAATGTATAAGTGATTCGATACTTATTTCGATCACTAGATTTCTCCACAAATTCGAGCGATTGTTGTATGAGTGTAATTGCAAAGCACTTATCAATAAAATTTTTCATTCTTCAACATTTGTTCGATATTCACAAAGAATAGCATCCTAGCGGAGGTTTTGTACAAGTCAAGATCGGATTCAAAGTAGACGCAGGAATTGCGGGAATTGACGACTCCCACTAAAGAGTTTATACAGTTTGATCAATTTTAGCTTTCACTTGCATGCCTTACAACTTTACTTTGTTTTTTGCTTATACTTTCTATTTTGAAGTTTATGATATATCTATGTGTCATAACGAGTATTTCATTTTGCGTCATTTATATTAATCAAGTTATATGCTTTCGGGTTAACTTTAAGAGTGATTTCAGGGTTAACAAGATTGTGTATAATCATTGGTTTTGTGGTTATAATGCTATTTAGTTAGCCAACATTTTTAGAGTGGTAACTTGCTAAATATAGCTATGTGAGAGCGACCCGTACTAAGCGTAGTATTAATGTTATCTGGGTTCTTATAAGTGTCCTAATTCTTTTACCCTAGATTTAGAAAACTCATTTCATATATTGCTCTACGGTGAATTATTGAATATTTGGGCGTCTAGAACCATATTTGTTAAAGCTATCTAGTGTTCGAAATATTCTTGATAACTTTACATGTTTTTCTTTACTAAACTTGTTCTTAGGGAATATCTATATAATTTGCATCTTTTCTAATCTGTACATGCATCTATCCATTCATCTGTCTACCAATCCAACCCTCCAATATAAACTATCTTATTTTCTTTTATTCCGTAACTCTAGTTGGTCCTTAGAACTGAATTCCTTCCCTGTGAGATTAATATCTTTTAAAACTACATCGAAATTATATACTTGCAATGATCACCATTTTTCTATTTTGATAAGCGGTACTGACATCACCCCTTCGTATTTTTAACTTTTATCTTATCGGTAGGGAAGTGGGGAACATGGTTTTTAGCTTCATTATACAATATAAACCCTCAAAATTAGTAGAGTCAAAACCTTGCGAACACATACCTTACAACTTTACTTTGTTTTCTACTTATACTTTCTATTTCGAAGTTTATGATATGTCTATGTGTCATAACAAGTATTTCGTCTTGCGTCTATTATATTAATAAAGTTATACGCTTTCGAGTTAACTTTAAGAGTTATTTCGGGGTTAACAAGATTGTATATAATCACTGGATCTGTGATTATAATGCTGTTTAGTGAGCCAACATTTTTTGAGTGGTAACTTACTAAATATGGCTATGTGAGAGCAACCCGTACTAGAAATAGTATTATTGTAATCCAGGTTTTTATAAGTGTCATAATTTGTTTACCCTAGATTTAGAAAAGTCATTTCATGTATTACTCTACAGTGAATTATTGAATATTTGGGTGTCTAGAATCGAGTTTGTTAAAGTTATCTAGTGTAGGAAATATTCTTGATGATTTTGCATGTTTTTCTCTACTATACTTGCTCTTAGGGAATATCTATATAGTTTACATCTTCTCTAATCTGTTCATTTGTCTATTCTTCTGTCCATTATTTCAAAAGTCTACAATCTATTTTATTTTCATTTGTTCTGTAACTGTAATTAGTTCTTAGAACCGAATTCCTTCCCTGTGGGATCGATATCTTTTAAAACAACATTGTAACTGTATACTTGCAACGGTCATCATTTTTCTATTTGATAAGCGGTACTGACAACACCTGTTCATATTTAGAACTTTTATCTTATCAGTAAAAAAGTGTGTGTAAGGTTTTTCGCAGAACAAGTATAGTTTCATCAACTATACTTCAAAAATATATGCTTAAAAGAAAAAAATGAGAGAAGTGGTATGGAGCATTAATTGCAACCACTAAGAGTGTTTTAGCATCCTAGGTTATCTAAAAATGCCTTGAGATCAAACTTTCTAAAGTGTGCTTACTTTGTCCTTTATACTTTATACTATGCTTAAGAGAAGGAAATATTCTAGTTAGCATATAACGCTTATATGAAAACGCAATTCGGTTGACCCTCCATTAAGAGAAAAGGTATGCAACTAGAATATATAAATTGCACATTACTAATTTGTGGGAAATTTCTAACTTTTACTTGAATCTTATGCAACATGGGAATGTGGTACTCACTAAAATAGTCTTTCACCAAATGAGGTATGAACTTGAATACTATTTTATACACTTCTGTTGTGTTTACCTCGAAGACAAGGCTAAAGTTAAGTGCGGGGGTGTCATAAGTGTATAATTACACTTATTATCATGATATTTTTATTCATAAAACAATATGGTTTTGAGTCATTTTATACTTCATATAAAAGATTTCACGTGGTATGTAGTTGTTTTTTTATGAAAGTGCAGAAACTAAGTGAATCTTTGGAGTGAAATGATCAAAGATGGAATTATATGTAAAAAGAGTGAAAAAGGTGCAAAAAGATGCGTGGAACACAAGGATTTGGCATAGGATCGAAGTTGTCAAAGATCGGTAAAGTTGCAAAGAAGAATTATGAAGAAAAGCATTGTTCACGATCATGACACCCATTCACGATCGTGACTTGTCACTCTTCATAAGCAAAAAGTTGCTAACCATTGTTCACAATCGTGACATGTAATTTGCGATCGCGACTTGTGACTATTATTGGTTATATCTTCTCAACTACCAATCGTCAGATAAAAACGATCAACCGCCATCAACCACCATCAACTACCAGATGAAAAGACACCTTTTGGAAGTTGACCAATCACAAAAAGGTGCCTTTCTATTATCGATAAGGATAAAACTTTGCATCCAATCACAATGAAGTGATGCAACCCTTCGCTAATGGACACGACTCTTCATTTGGATAGATGCAACCCTTCGCACTCTATAAATAGGGTTCAATACCAACCATTTTCATGCATGGTAGACGCGTATGCATAGATTGAGAGTGAAAATTGTATAGATTTCCCTAGTTTAAAGCATTAGTGAGAAAAATGTATAAGTGATTCGATTCTTATTTCGATCACTAGATTTCTCCATAAATTCAAGCGATTGTTGTATGAGTGTAATTGCAAAGCACTTATCAATAAAAGTTTATGCTCTTCAATATTCATTTATTCGATATACACAAAGATAGCATCCTAGTTGAGGTTCTATACGAGTCGAGACCGAATTCAAAGTAGATGCAGGATTTGCGCGAATTGACGACTCCCATTAAAGAGTGAATACAGTTTGATCAAATTTAGCTTTCACTTGCATACCTTACAACTTTACTTTGTTTTCTACCTATACTTTCTATTTCAAAGTTTATGATATGTCTATGTATCATAACGAGTATTTAATCTTGCGTCTCTTATATTAATAAACTTATATGCTTTCGAGTTAACTTTAAGAGTGATTTCGAGGTTGTTGGTCCGTAAACTGGCTAATAACAACAGCAGGGGGGGTGAATGCGTAAACTGGGTTACTTTTTAAACCTTTTTCAATTTAAGTTTACTTAGTATGGTTTTAATATACGTGCTGAGACATAAAAATGTATAAACTACTCAGATCAGCTGGCACAGTTTATCTTCAAACTTTAATTGAGTAAGGATTACTCAGTGTGAGTTGGATAACAAGAAAATAAACGTTATGAGAGAGATGAATGAGAAAGAAGCTGATGAAGCTAATCGCTTAGAGTTAGAATGATTAAACCTGAGATTTTATCTTGGTTCAGCCCTTAGCCTACCTCTAGTCCTCAGATACCATCTACGAACTTTAATCAACCAGTGATTCGTTCCTTCAATAGGCGGAGAACCCTTTACAGTGGGTAGACTCTATTATAGAAAGTTCCTTCTTTCTAACTACCACTCAACTCAGTTTGGGTACCTTTCCCAATTTGACACTCAAGATTAAAATGGAATAACGAACTGAATTCAACTTACAATACGTTGAATCCTTACAAGGTTAATCCTATGAGTGATTCTCTCTATTACAAACTGATAGATCTATTGATTGTTAGCTGATTGCTTGTAAGTGAATTTCTTGAAAGCAGAGAAGATTTCCGCAAGGTTTTGCTCTTAGGAAATTCAAGGTGATTCACCCAATTTGAATGTCTACTTCAGTCTTCTATTTATACTTTAAATCTCTCAGAAATAGCCGTTGTAAAATTTGAGGATATCGTAGATCTTCAATTACTCATTTCAATTAATCTTTCAAATCTTCTCATTGAAGATAGATTTCAGGACGTTTAGAAATAAGAATTGAATGTTGTGGTGCGATTTGTTTCCATTGCTAAATTCTTGTTTCTCTTCAAGCAATCTGGATCTTTGAGAGATTCGCGCTACAGACAACGTGGCTTCTTTTCGTTGGATGACTTTGATGGCGTTGTGAGTTGTGCGCGGAGATACTTGATGCGCGATGTAATTCACGGGATCATTCCTTATTCTCTAATTCAAATAAGGAATCTCTAACACTTTGTACTCCCATGTTTAATGATGTGAGGAACACAGGAATCTTTCTTAATTTCAATGCCTTTTTCTCTTTAAATATATACTAAAGAAATATTCTGTTCCTTCATAGACGTTGTTAGTAGCACATGTATAAAGATAATTATCAACGTATAATAAGTATTACTTTTAGACAAGTAATATTATAACTCAGCATGAGCTGAGTGATGATAACTTAAACTATATTATACTTATCACAGACTGGCTTTTCCTACACTAAGCATAAGCATTCTTAGTGCTTAATTAACTTAACTATCCCATATTGATTGCTACCTCCAAAACTTTTAAGTACTGTAAAGTACTATTAACTTGGGTTCTACATGGGTTAATAATATTGTGTATAATCACTAGATCTGTGATTATAACGATGTTTAGTGAGCCAACATTTTTGGAGTGGTAACTCGCTAAATATGGCTATGTGACAGCGGCCCGTACTAAGCATAATATTATTGTTATCCAGGCTTTTATAAGTGTCATAATTCGTTTACCCTACATTTAGAAAAGTCATTTCATGTGTTTCTCTGCGGTGAATTATTGAATATTTGGACGTAAAAAACTGAGTTTGTTAAAGTTATCTAGTGTACAAAACATTCTTGATAATTTTGCATGTTTTTCTCTACTATACTTACTCTGAGGGAATATCTATATAGTTTATATCTTCTCTAATCTGTTCATTTGTCCATCATTTCAAAGCTCTACAATTTATTTTATTTTCTTTTGTTCCATAACTCTAGTTGGTCCTTAGAACCGAATTCCTTCCCTGTGGGATCGATATCAATTAAAACTACATCGTAACTATATACTTGCAGTTATCATCATTTTTCTATTTGATAAGCGGTACTGACAACACCTGTTCATATTTAGAAATTTTATCTTATCATTAGAAAAGTGGGGGACAAGGTTTTTTGCACCGTTGCCGAATATAAGCCTATCGGAATGAGTATAGTCAAAATCTTACGAACATCCACCCAAACTATTTTCTTCTAGAGCAACATATCGTTCCTAGAGGGGTTTTTCAAAAAAAAAAAAAAACTAATACATGACTTAACTACACCTTTAAGCTCTATTTCTATTTTTTTAATTGAGATGTTTTTATGTTTGCTAAATATCATCCTCTTTTTAAACACAAACCGCAATTAATGTTATTTCACTAGTTGGATTGTCCTAGATATTATTCTAACTAAAGGATATCGAAAAATGCCTAATATCAGTTAGTTTTGTTTAATTTTATGTTTTTTAAGCCAATGTAGTATATTCTCTAACATTATTAGACTTTCATGAATATCAAGTAGTACATATGACAATGTTATGTTTTTTATATGTTTTCACACCAACAACAACAATGATTATTGGTTTAAAATGATAAATAAATATTTTCCCTCTAGACTTTTTGAGCATTAAAAATGAAAAAATTGTTGGCTTAAGAGTTTAATATTCATTAGATAAATGGCTTTCAATAAAAATATGCACATGCTGAATATATGGGAGAAGATTCATTCAACTAAGAGTGATAAGTCATAGATGTGACTAAATGAATTAACTTCAAAATTTCTTATATATTATTTTTTTATAATTTTGGAATAAAATCACATGTCCCCTAAATAGTATCCCTTTTATTATATCTATTTTTTATTGACAAATTGAAATTTTAATTATTAGTTTATTATATTTTAGTTTCTCTCTCATACTTTTTTTGTTTATCTCCCATATAAATGTGTCACATATTAATAAATGAATGATGAACATAAAATGGAAACCCAATTTTGGAGATATGCGACTTTGAAACCATCTATTGTTATAGTTTTTAATTTCTCTTATAAAGAAATAAACACCGTTGACCTAAGTGATAAAAATAAGTTCACTATTACTTAAAACATACGTTAAATCATTGAAAAAAATAGATTTGTATTCAGATTCCAATACAAACAAATTATTTATTTCTTATTTTTCATACATCTCTGAAACTATTAGATATTTCGACATTCTCATCTAGAATTTTTTTCTCTTCTTTTTCATCGAAACAAAATATACAATAATATTAATAGTTTGCTTTTTAAGCTATAAGATAATTATTGTGTTATAGTTATTCAATAGTTGTTTTATAGATTAACAAGAAGATTATACAGTTTTATTATATTTTCCAAGTAAATAGTATATAGTTCTTCTTATAAACTCTAAACAGCAATTACATATAGGTATTGTATAAATAAATATAACATAGTTGTCCTATAATTAATAAGCGATTTTACAGGTCTATTATATTTTTATTGAAACAGTTAAAGGTTAGAAATTGTTGAAAGTTATATTATTTTGGAGAACAAGTGAAAAATTACCGCTAGATATTTTTTGATTATTTTACTTTGAATAACAATTTGGGGTTTGGGTGTGAAAGCTCGTGACAAACAATCGATGAAAGTTTTCATATGCTTTACTTGAAAAAAAGTTTCGTAATTTGGTTTGTGGAAGTTTGTGAAAAACAACCTAGAAATTTTTACACAAATGTGTAGTCAATACGAGGTCGTGTAGTATGTTTTTTTGTTAAGCTCATGAAAAATAACCGGTATGAGTTAGTTGTTGGTGCTCTAGAAGGAAATGAATGTAAGGGCCTTTCTCAAGAGAATGTAAGGCTTGTTTTCAAGGCCAATCTTCTTCTTCTTCTTCTTATCTGATGGAGTTTCGTTGGCTCCTCACAGATGGATGTCGATACCATCCCTCTCGAGCAATCATTTACAACAATCATTTCAAGTTTGGATTTCCTAGTTCCATATGACCTATCGTAGGAGGACAAATTACGAACCTCAATCTCAGACACAAGTAGTGGTTATAAAGCTATATAAGTTGCATAGTAGCTCTATGAATAACATGTTGCATCTTGTAAATATTTTATTGAATGGAGAAAACCCTTGTTAAGGGGAGTCTCACTAGTAAAAGTTAAGCTTTCAACTACTTGGAATCTTGAAGTGAATCAGAAGTTTATCTCAATGGGCAAAGGTTTTTATCATATCATTATGCCCAGGAAATCTTTCATTGTTATAGTTTGCAAACATGGTAATTTAAACATGGTGCTAGGGATTATGTGTATGATAGCGTGGAGACCGGTCTTTGATTTTTCAAATTAGAGATTTACAACTTCGCATGTTTCAATTTGTCTCCGTAATCTATCTTGGGAATTTTAAAATCGATGAATATTGTCAAACAAAGTTAGTGCGATCAGAGTCCCTCTCAGTTTCGATAAGAATATGAAACTTGACCAATCTCATTCATCGAAAGATCAAATATGAGTTTATTTAATTAGATTATTATAAATTATAGGCTTAATGCATTGACACTCCCCTGAATTTGTTCAAAAAGAGCTGTTGTCATACTGAACTTTCAAATTTGACAGATAACCCAATTTACTTGTCTAAAATGTGTCACTTTACCCCCTCGTAAAAATATCGACTTCAAGAACAAGAAGATGAATACGACGGGTCAAGAATCAATACAATATTATGATTAATTGAAGAAAAATTTAGAATAGAGATGAATTTTTGAAGAAGATGAAGAACATATATTAAGGATTTTGAATTGTAAGAATACGAAATGTTATGGATTTTTTGTATTCATTTTCTATTCCACCAACATACTTTACGCGCATGTATTTTGATGGTCATTTACGTAGCCAGACAGGTCAGGAAAAGGGGGTAACATGACGTGTTTTAGATAAGTACAGGGGGCTATTTGTCACATTTCAATGTTCAGGGTGCCAATGGCTCTTTTTGGATAGGAAACTTTTAATTTTTTTATTATTAGGTAGAGTTGTCAACCAATTAGAACTAATTGTAAGATATTTTATAAATTTACTAAGTTTTCTCTTATTAAAATTTTATTTCAAAGTATCAATAAGAAAAACTAGGTCTTGCAATTCGATAGAAACAAATCTTAATATAAATTAGACACTGTAAGGAAATAAAAAAAATGAAATAACCTCATTTAAAATAAATTTTTCTTTCGAAACATTATTTTTGGTTAACTTTCATCATCAATGGCTGGATGATTATTGGAAGTTTAATCATAAATTTTACGTAGTAACATCTTGGTAATAAAACAATACATACCTATTCCACTCGCTAAGGTAATTTAGACACTTAATTATATAATCACCTTGTTGTTAAACAAATGAATTCAAAAAATTAAATTACTTATCAGAATTAAGAGAATGTGTAGTAATGTTTGAAAATCTATGGCCACTAATTGAGCATCATATGTATTTGAGGCTTCTGGGCTAGAAGTCAGAGATTTGGCAAAATTTATTGGGAATTTTATGGAAATGAAACATTTCAGCTTTCAATTAAGATTTTAGGATATTTTTTAGCCTTTTTTATTCTCTTTCTAGTCACTTTCTTTTTCCTTCTTTCGGATACATGGCAATTTATTTCATCTCTCTATAATCCTCCTTCAGTAAGCATTGAACAAGAGCTCTCACTCCGAAAATTCAAAACTCATCTGCTAACACAAACCGACAAATCCATCATCTGATTCAAGTCGCAATATACTTTGTGGAGAAGAAAAATCTCCAGCTAATTAGTCCAATTGTTCAGCTCTTAAACAACCTCTCTATCTCGTCGAATTTATCTCCGTCTTCAATAGCTCCGATATGGCCTTCGATTTCTCATCAGCTCCACTTTTAAAATAACTATTAGAAATTTTTTTGTTGTACATGTATATGTTGTTCGCCTACCAAGTGTTAGATGAAATGCGCAAGAGAGTAGTTACATTTAAGATGATTGTAAATGTTATATTTATTTAACCAATTATGCAAATATTTGATGGTTGTTACGTTTGTTTAGAGTGTTCATGGGATTGTACTAGTAGAAATTAAGAGATAGCATGAAAGCTGTTGGTGGAAATATAATTTTTTAATTATAAATTAACTTTATGATTTAATTTCTTAATGTATTGATTTTTAAAATTTTTTGACAATAATTACTTAAAATTTTGGTAACTTTGACTCTCTATGCTACATCAGTGTAAGCAATAACCCGACTAATCCACATTTCTAAGGATTAGAAGACTAGTACGAACATTTCATAGATCAAGGCAATAAAATGTCTTCTGTTTTAACTTGCAAGTGGTAAATACAGACAACCATAAATATTTGATTTTGAAAGTTAAAAAATTGCAAAAATATTATAAATGGGAAACAAAAATTATATGAATCACGCAATTACTTCACAAAAATTTCATTATATTGAAATAAATAAATATAAACGCATAATTCCAAATGGAATTTATTCATATTATAATTATTTAAACATCAATTTGCTTTATTTTTAATATGATAACTCGAATTTGGAGTAAACGGCTTCGGAGGTACATCATCAACAACATCCCGACAAAAATGCTGAC
This sequence comes from Euphorbia schlechtendalii, assembly GCA_949673415.1. Lineage (NCBI taxonomy): Eukaryota > Viridiplantae > Streptophyta > Magnoliopsida > Malpighiales > Euphorbiaceae > Euphorbia > Euphorbia schlechtendalii. The sequence goes on along the minus strand of CATIWQ010114929.1, from coordinate 16,705 downwards.
ACCGCTTGTAACATGTTGATCCTACTTTTCCAACTCCACATTTTTCAAGGCACTTTTAAAGACACTCGACATTCAAACCTTTCGTGATGTTAGGATTTCCAGAACCTTTCGCGACATTCAAACCACTCGACATTAATATCAGCACTATCATACCTAATATATAAATTGACTTAACTACACCTTTAAGCTCCATTTCTATTTTTTTTAATTAAGATGTTTTTATGTTTACTAAATATCCTGCTCTTTTTATACACAAACCGCAATTAACGTTTTTTCACTAGTTGGATTGCGCTAGATATTATTCTGACTAAAGGATATAAAATATGTTTAATATCAGTTAGTTTTATTTAATTTTATGTTTTTTTAAGTTAATGTAGTATATTGTCTAACATGAGTTAGATTTTCATGAATATCCAAATATTACATATGGCAATGTTATGCTTTTGATATGTTTTCATACCAACAACAATAAGGATTAGTGTCCGTCGTCTACCCTTGTCATCTTGGGATCCGCTAGTTGCTAAATTCAAGCATCGTCTTGCAAATTGGAAGGGAAGTTGTTTATCGTATGCGGGGAGATTAATTTTAATTAAATCGGTGCTGGCTTCCCTTCCAACTTACCTCATGTCCATCTACAAAATGCCAACTTCCGTTAATGTTACGGTAACGAAATTAATGAGGAATTTTCTTTGGAGGGGTGATTCAAGTGCTAGCGGGCTGTGCAAAGTTAGTTGGGCGACCATTAATCTTCCATTACGCCATGGAGGACTGTTCATTCGGGATTTTTCACTAATCAACTGCAGCCTTCTTCTTAAATGGGTTTGGAAAATTCGGGAAGCCAATCGTGAGTCTTTATGGTATCGTTTTTGTGCCGCTAGTCATGGTTTTACATCCTGGTCTGATTTGGCTCTTGCGGACAGCAGCTCTCTCACCCCAATCTGGCGGGATATCTTATCTTGCATTGTGCGCAACGAGATTTATTGGGACATATTTTTGTCTAACACTCGGGTTATTATAGGCGATGGATCTAATGCCTATTTCTGGTATGATAACTGGACGTCCAACAGACCGCTCAAGACACTCTTCCCCGATCTTTATCTGATTTGCAACAGCAAGAATTGTTCGGTTTTGTCAGGCTGCTCCTTGATTTTTTACAGCAACTATCTATCTCGGCCATTTTGGAAACGAAGACTGAGATTTAGTCAGCGAGAGCGTTGTGGACAATTACGTCAGTGGCTATCTACTGCTGTCCCTGATCTCTTTCACAGTGTCTCTGACGTTGTCGGGCAGCAGCTCAGTGGCGCCTCGGGCCTCCGTTGGCAGCAGCCTCGTTTCAATGACAGGTCTGACAGGTTATATTGGGATTATGGCGATCACAAAGTTTATTCGGCAAGTTCTTTTATAGCTATCTTTTATAATGCTGCACGTTGGACCAAACCATCAACAGATTTCTCACTTGTTTGGTCAACTTGCCTCCTTTTGAAAATCAAGTTCTTTGGTTGGTTATTCTTTCACGATAGGATTCCGACACGTACTTTTCTTCTGTCTCAAGGGTGTACTGTGATTGAGAATGCAAATTGTCCCTTTTGCAATGAACCGGAAACAATGGATCATGCGCTTTTATTTTGTCAGAATAGCTACCGCATTTGGCAAGAGTTCTTGAGATGGTTAGACTTACCAACTCTGATCCCTCGTAAGATGTTGTGTTTCTTTGATGTTTGGAGATTTTCCTTTCGATTGGGTATTCATCGTGATTTTGGAACTTCATTATGGTTTATTATCTCGTGGCTGCTTTGGAAAAGACGGAACAAGTTACTCTTTGAAAACGTATCGGAAGCGGAAGATATCTTCACAAAGAGTATTCACATGTGCTGGTTCATTTTTAAGTGTAATAATCGTTTGCTTTCTTTTACGCCTTCGGATTTGTTTATAAATGCGAGGCTTCTTCTCTGTAATTAACCTTTTTGGCGTCTGTTCTCGTCTTGAGAATCAAGCCATTTTATTTTTGTAATAAAAGAGGGGCGAGAGTTTTGTAGGCAAGCGAGGAAACTAACCTAGTTGGGGACTTCGCTCCGAAATTTTCTCCTGTCTCGACCTTTTGTCTTTCAGAGAGACACACTGTCTCTTCGGGAGTTTTTCAAAAAAAACAACAATAAGGATTAGTGGTTTAAAATGTTAAATTCCCTCAAGACTTTTTGAACATTGCAAATGAAATAATTGTTGGCTCAAGAGTTTAATATTCATTAGATAAATGGTTTAATATGCACATGCTGTATATGGGAAAAGATTCAGGTTCAACTAATAAGAGTGATGATTCATAACTATGACTAAACAAATTAACTACAGAGTTTCTTGCATTTTATTTTTTTTCCAAATTTTGGAATAAATCACATGTCACCTAAATTTTATCCCTTCTATTGTATCTATTCTTTTATTGACACATTGAAATTGTAATTATTATTTTATTATATTTCACTTTCTTTCCCATACTTTTCTGTTACTCTATCACATAAAGTTGTCAGATATCAATAAATAAAAGAGGAACATAAAAGAAACACAATTTTTGAGATACGTGACTTTGAAACTATCTGATGTTATATTATTTAACTTCTCTTGTTAAGAAATAAAGACCATTGTCCCAAATGATAAAAATAATTACACTATTATAAAAAACATATGTTAAATCATAGAAAAAAAACAAATTTGAATGCACGTTTCAATACAAACGAACGATTTATTTCTTATTTTTCATACATCTCTAAAACTATTAGATATTTAGAAATTCACATCTAGAAATTTTTTTCTTTTCCATTTCATCCAAATAAAATCAATACTAATATTGTAGTTATAAAATAGTGGTCTTATAGATTAACAAGAAGATTATACAATTTTATTGTAGTTTTCAAGAAAACTATGTATAATTCTTATTATAAACTCTAAACAACTATTACATAGGTATTGTATTATAAATATTATATAGTTGTCGTATAATTTATAAGCTATTTTACAGGCCTATTATAGTTTTAATGGAATTGTTAAAGATTCAGAAATTATAAAAAGTTGTTCTAATTTGAAAAACAAGTGAAAAATTACCGCTTGAAATTTTTTTGATTATTTTACTTTGAAAAACCATTTGTGGGTTTGGGTGTGAAAGCTATCGTGAAAAATAACCGATGGAAGTTTTCATTTGTTTTACTTAAAAAACATTTTGTAATTTGGTTGTGGAAATTTGTGAAAAATAGCCTAGAAATTTTTGCAGAGATGTGTAGTCTATACGAGGTCGTGTAGTATGTTTTTATGTTAAGCTCATGAAAAATAACCAGTATGAGTTAGTTGCTTGTGCTCTAGAAGGCAACGAATGTAAGTATTTTTCTCAAGAGAATGTAAGGCTTGGTTTCAAGGTCAATCTTCTTCTTCTTTCGATTGTGTTTCGCTGACTCTTCATAAGATGCATGTCGATACCATCCCTCCCGAGCAATCATTAACATCGGTCATTTCAAGGATGAATTTCCTAGTTCAACATGACTTATCGTAGGAGGACAAATTACGAAGCTCAATCTCTATGAATAACGCATTGCATCTTGTTAATATTTTATTGTATGGAGGAAACCCTTGCTAAGGGTAGTCTCATTAGTATCATGTTAATCTAAGAGCTAAGCTTTCAACTACTTGGAATCTTGAAGTGAATTGGAAGTTGATCTCAGTGGTTAAAGGTTTTTATTATATCATTATACCCATGAAATCTTCGATTATTATAGTTCGCACACATGGTAATTTGAACATGGTGCTAGGGATTATGTGTATGGTAGCGTTGAAACCGGTCTTTGATTTTTCAAATTATAGAGTTTCAACTTTGCATGTTTCATTTTGTCTCTATAATCTATATTGGGAATTTTGGAATCAATGGATATTGTCAGACATTGTTAGTGGGATTAGAGTCCCTCTTTGTTTCTAACAAAATACGAAAAAGGGAGGATTCTGCCATTACGCTCGAATCTTGGTGGATATTGACGGGTCTCATTTGTCGAAATATCAAATATGAGTTGATTTAATTACACTATAATGAATTTTTAGAAACATTTAAATTTGTTTATTATTATTAGGTAAAGTTTTCAATGAATTAGAATTAATTATGAGATATTTTATTAATTTAGTTAGTTAATTTTCTCTCATAAAATATTTCTTGAACCCAAGTTAATAGTACTTCACAATACTTAAACAATTTTAGAAATAATAAACTATCTAGGATAATGACATTAATTAAGTACTAAGTGGATTCTTAATTAAATTAGTTTACTTGAGCTTGTTTAAGGAAAAACAACTCAGTTTAGTGAGTTTAAATTAAGTTATGGCTTGTAGTTAGAAAAGGTGAGTGAGGTTGAGTATTACATAATTTATACGATATAGAAGTTGAGTAGCTTTTATTTATTACAAGTTGAGTTCTTTTGACAATTAGAGAATATCATGACACTTGTGCTTTTAACTCTGTTTGTGAGAAACAAAAAATTCCTTTGATGCTTTTCAGGAGAAAAACCATTGAAATTGAAGAAGATATTTGTAGTGGTCCTCACAACGAAAAACTTTTTAGCATGAAATGTTGGAGATTCCTTGCTATCGCCCAATGCAAAAGGTATCTTCTAACATGTGTTGTTTCTCAATGTATCCGCGCAACTCTTCAACTTTAACAACATGAAAAATCACAAGATTCCACGTTGCATCTCACACGCTTCTCCATAAGAACAAAATTGCTAGAAGTAAACGAGTTTTTGATGCATCAAGATTAACGGATTAATCTCATGTCTCGATGTTCGAATTCTCTTTCTCTATACATTCTGAAATTTATTTCAAACAAAAAAATTCGAAAGTTGTGAAGATAAGAGAAATAAAAGATAAAGTCAGGATAAAAAGTTTGCAACGGCTACTTCAAAGACCTTCAAGTATAAATAGAAGACTAAAGCAGACGTTCAAACTTGGTGAATCACCTCAAATTTCTTAAGAGCAAGAATACTATCAAAATATTCCAAGCATTCAGAAATTCCAACTCAAGCATTCTAAAGCAAATGCAAATCGTTCCATCTATTTGTAATAGAGAGAAATCTAAGATTTTAACATTGTAAATGGATTCAACGCATTTTATAAGTTAAAATCCTTAGTTCGCAAACTTTCTATTAAATCTAAGTGACAGTTTAGGAAGGATACCTAAACCATATAAAGTGATAGTTAGGAAGAAAGGTACTTTTTGTAATTGCTTCTACCCATTGTAAAGGCTTCTCCGCCTAAGGAAGGAAAGTAACACTAGTGGATTCAAGCTCGAAAAGGAATTCAGGGACTAAAGGTATGCTTGGTACTAAACTAAGGTAAAATCTCAAGTGTTGAAGTTCTTATCCTTTGTCGCTGTCTTTATAGTGTCTTTGCTCATTTATCATTCTCTTTGTTTTATAAGTTTTTCTTGAAAAACCAATCCAAGTTTAGTAACGTACTCAACATAGATTAAAGATAAACTAATTAAGTGAAGTTGAGTAGTTTATAGCTTTTAGACCAACGCACAACATAAAGTTACTCAGCACGCATCTAAAAACTAAACTTGGAAATTTTTTTAATAACCATAGAAAGAACTAAGTAATTGCATTCACCCCCCTCTACTCAATTATTTAAGCTATCTCTGACCAACAATTGGCATCTAAGCAAGTTCACTACTTCTAAACTCATTTTCTAAGAGTTAAGGATCTAAATGGCTTATAATAACTTTAGTTCTGGCTCAGGGTAGACAACACTCCTAAAAGAAGGAATGTCTATAACCAAGTTTATACTGTTTGATGACCAACACTATATGTTTTGGAAAAATCACATTTAAAACTTTATTCAGTCATAAAGCATGTATGCATGGTTAGCTATTGAGCTTTGTCCCATAATTCTCACAATTATGTGGAATTGGGAGTGTGTCCCAATTGATCCAGAAGATTATAATGATGTTGAACTAAGGCTTCTCGAAGAGAATGCGGCAACAATAAATTACTTATAGTATGCACTAGATCTTACTGAATTTAACGGGTCTCGGGCTACGAGACAACACAAGAAATATGTAGGAAACTAGAGATCACTTAAGAGGGGATTGACAAGGTCAAGGGGTCCAAGATCAACCTCATGCTTAGAGAGTATCTGTTTCAAATAGGTGCTATTCATCCTAAATGGCTTAATTAAACAACAGGGGGGGTGAATGCAATTCTTGGTTTCTTTTGGATTTTATAAAAATATTTACTAAGTTTAGTTTTGTAGATGCATGTGCTGAGTTCTTTGTGCTAAGCTGGGTCTAAAAATTATATACTGCTCAACTGTGCTGATATAGTTTATCTTCAATCACTTGTTGAGTACTCTACTCAGCTCGGATTGGTTTTTCAAGCAAAACGATAAATAAAAGAGATAAAATGATGAATGAGAATTGCAATAAAGGCATATGAAGGTTAGAACTTCAACACTTGAGATTTTATCCTGGTTCTACCCCTAGCCTACCTCTAGTCTCTAGATTCCTTTCTGATCTTTAATCTACTAGTGATTTCGTTCAATCCTTAGGCGGTGAAGCCTTTACAATGTGTAGACTCAAATACAAAAAGTACCTTTCTTTCTAACTACCACTCAATTCATAGTTTGGGTACACTCCCCAAACCTTCACTCGAATTTTTAAAAGAAATTGCTAACAGAGGAATTCAACTTATAGAATGTTGAATCATTTACAATGTTAAATCTTAAGTGCTATTCTCCCTCCATTACAAAACAATTTAACAGAGAATGTTTGGTGATCTCTTGATTTGGAATTTCTTGAAGCTAGGAGTAAATGAATAGAGTTTCATCTCTTAGAAGAAATTCGAGGTGATTCACCAAGTTTGAACGTCTTCTCTAGTCTTTTATTTAGAGTTGAAGGTCTTAGAATTAGTTGTTGCAAACTTCTCATCCTGATAGCTCTTCAATATCTCTTCTCTTCAAATCTTTCAAATTTTCCCATTGCAGATAAATTCTAGAACATTTAGAGATAGAGTTGCAGCGCGAGATTAATCCGTTGTCAGAAACTCATTTTTCTTCGAGCAATCCATTTTGATAGAGAGTCGCGCGAGATGCAACATGGAATTCTTCCATTCATTGACTTGGTGACGTCGAAGAGTAGCACAGAGATACTGAGAAATGGCACATGTTAGAGGATTCCTTTTATCTTAGACTTTAGTGAGGAATCTCTAACATTCCATACTAACACTTTTTATCTTGTGAGGACCACTGGATTATCTTCTTTAATTTCAACGCTTTTTCTCATGAAAAGCATCAAAGGTATATTCCATTTCTCAAAGAAACTGTTAGTACCACATGTGTCAAGTGTCAAAAGTACACAACTTTTATAAATAAAAGCTAACTCAGCATAGCTGAGTGAATATCTTATAAACTATGTAATACTCAGCTCAACTCAGCTTTTTTTACTCTCGGTCATAACTTAATTAATTACTTGGTAAACTGAGTTTTTTTCCCTTAAACAAACTCAAGTAATCTTCAATTATTAAGAGTATTCTTAGTACTCAATTAATTTCATTATCCTAGTCATTTTTTATTTCACAAATATTTTAATTACTATGAGGTACTATTAACTTGGATTCAACAATTTCCCCCATTTTGGACAAATAACAAACTAGGTAGTTGAAGTGACTAATTGAATAAATAGTTTGAAGATATCGAAATACCTTTAAAGAGATGTAAGACTCCCCTAATGCTGAGTGATTTCCTTAGTCAGTCTAGACCCCCCCATACTGAGTGGATTTCTTCAGTCAGCACAACTCCACCATACTCAGAGGAATTTTCTCTATTTTTGGACTTTGTCTTACTTCATCTTTTCTCTTGAGTAGGTCTCAGTATATGAAATTCTGCATGATATATTCAATAGCCAATATAAATAACATACACACAATAGAAGTAGAAGTTGTTAACTTGATGTGACAAAACTTGTAATTTTGTTAAGATAAAATGCTTAGTCAATGCATAAAGTACGTCCTGAGCTAAGATTACAATGAAGTCCTATTACATGAGTTGCCTATTCTAGATACATTGGATATTTTATCTTATTTGTGAGCTCTTGAAGGTTGTCTAGGATTATCAAAGGTTGGTATTTGTTGTTACTATTACTGCTATTAAGGTTATTGTTGATGATGCGAAGTGTGAAGTGGATACTAAGGACACTTAGGAAGAGTTTCCTTCTTTAAATTTGTAATCCTGGAGGCCTATTCAGCTACCATGTCCCCCATTGATATCTATCCCTTCACAATTTGTTTGAGGTAGACATTAGAGGAGTCCAAAGCAGATTGAAAGTCCTACTTTCCAATGATTAGCAGGGAAATTTCCTGCTCCATCATCTCTTTACCCTTATCGATTAGAAAATCTTGATCATTCAGTTCATTGAGGAGAAGATGATGGCATTTGGAGGGATGAGCTATTTTATTAAAGCCTTGGCACGTGAACTGTTGAAAGTACTATAATAGAGCTTTGAAATCTGAGTCAGATAGAGCAATCTTCTACTTCGCCTCCATGTCTAGGATCCTTGGTCATATAGAAGGCATACACTTGGAAATGTAGTCTATATCCTTAGCGTCATATACGCTAGTTGTCAAAAGTTATCCCACATTCTTCTGAACATCTTTGATTTTTTTCTTGAGAATGTTGAGCTTTGAATGAATTGAGAGGCCTGTCTCTGGGTCAATGGACTCAGTTCATTTTGGAAAGATTTTTCCCATAGCATCCATAACAAACTTCTAAGCCTTCGAAACTTTTTCATCCATGTTGGTCTTGATCTCCTTGCATACTGACTCTAGTTTGCTACTTAGAGAGTCAATATTCACCATAGGCTTCATGTCAGCTTTTTGAGGCACCTCATTAACAACCTTGAGAAATTGATAAATCTTGTTATCTTTGTTCATTATGAACCTAGACATCAACTCTAGTACGTTCACCATACTATGCCCTATATCCTTTGCTAACTCGACTTCTTTGAGCATAACTTCAATCTTACGACCGGTGCTCCTCTTTATTTTGGCTTGTTCTTTGCCAAATTTATGGAACTGTGTAGTTTTATTTTCCATAACGAAGATCAAACAACTAAGCAGCGGTGTGTATAATACCCTTAATCTTTCCTGCAACTGCATTAGCAACTGCAGTAAATGTGGGGATAGACATAATAGCTGCGCCAAGCTAGACTGCAGAATTTGATAAACCAGCTAGGATCAAGGCAATATTATCAACCATGCTTTTGGCACTCTCCTTCACTAAGTGATTTTGAACCACAAATAGGGTGCCTTGAATTTTCTCAAACTCTTCAAAGTATTCAAAGGGAAAGTTTGTAAGTTCATCGATCTCAGGGAGCTTGTCCTTTCGCATGGATGATAAGTCCATCAATTCCTAGGCTAGTACTAGTTTGTTCACTACCCCATCTAACTTAGTGTCAGACTTAAGAGTGGGGATTTTCTTCCTTGCCAACTCCCTTATCCAAGCTAAGATGAATGAATCAACCATGCCCTCTTGGACTGGCTTGTTGTTGGGCTTAGGTACCTCACTAGCTGCAAAATTTACCTCAATACCAAGACCACATGGATTTCCTTTCTCAGCGGAGTTCTCAACATTAGGAACTTCTCTAATTAGAGTGATTAGATGGGTTGAGAATGGGTTTGAAGAAATGGTAGGTTTAGGATTTTGTATAGTTGAAGAAGTGGTGATTGGTTCAGAATTTATAGGGGAAGGACTTATTTTAGTTTTGGCATTAGGTGTTTATGTTTGCATATGGGAGGAGAGGAGTGTAGGGAAAAAGAATCTTGGGAATTGTTAGAAATATAAGGGATATTTACTGGGGAATTTACAGTATTTGGAGGTGGAGGATTTATAGATGGATTAGGTTGACAATTTACAAGAGAAGATGGGATTTTGGTAACTACAAGAGTAGAAATTGGGGAATTTACAAGATAGGGAGTAGGATTTACTGAAGAAAGGGGGTAGGATTTAAGAGTATCTTTTGATTAGCTTTTTAATCCAAGGATAGATCAGCTTGAGGTACATCAGCCTTAGTAGGAAGTTCTTCAGTCTGAGTAAATTTAGGTATGGGGATGTTGGGTTTAGGAAGATCAGATTCTTCTTGATCAAGGGGTAAGTTTCCTCCAACATCCTCATCACTACTCACCACTTGAACATATTTCTATAAAAGGTCTTTTGGTGGCAGAGCGCTTGCAATGAGTCCCTTTAGCTTTTGAAATTACTTCTTTAACATGGGCCACAACATCGGGACTTATTGTTTTAAAGTCCTCTTCCTTACTCTTCTTAGGATCACCCTGCTCCTGAGTTTCTTCTAAGATAACCAATTTGCGCTTTCTTTGGCATAGAGTTTCCTCTACCTCCATAACATCTTCTTATTTCTCAGCGTGTTACTTTGCCTTAGCTTCCCTTTGAGTGCAAGTTTTATTTTTCATCTGTCTCCTTTTCCTTGTTGGGGCTTGGCAGGCGTATCTCCTGCCCTTATTTTTTAGGGGCGCTTCTTCCTAGCCTTTGAAGATGTAGCTTTAAGCTTAGGTGAGGTTGAAGTGGTAAAAACTTTATCTAGCTTAACTGATAGAGGAACATTATCGCTAATATCCTCACTGCCTCCCTTGAAATTGACCATAAAATCATCTTCCTCCTCCTTAGGCACATCCAAAGGCAATACTGGCGGTATACACTTGAGTTTTCTCTTCTCTTTTGCTTTGTTGTACCTAGTTTGCACTTGGTCGTGATACAGTTTGGTGAAGTGCAGTAAATCTAAAGTCTTCTTTACTAGCACAACTGTATCACATGGCCCTCCAAAGTACAAGGCAACATCAGCTTTTACTACTTTCATCAAGGTGGTTATGAGCTAACCATAATGATAGACAGTACTCAGCTTGGTCAAATGGTGAAGAATCACTACCGCCCAGTTAAGCCTCTTACCATCTACCATATGGTAGATCACACACCTCTCGATGTACGTGCAGTTAATAACAGACAATGTCTTAGTTAACAGTAGCTTGACCACCATTTCATGGTAAGGTCTTACTATTTAGCTAATCCTGATGCTACAATCTCCCCTGATACATAGTTGGCTGGGAGTTCCCAATCCTCAAGATTGATGATGGCGTCTTCATCACCAATCTTTCTAAGCTGAGTGCCTTTGTGAGGCATATTGAGAATACTTGCAATCAATCTTGAGGAAATTAGGTAGGAGTTTCAAATAATTTCTACCAACAAGACATTAGTGAAGCCCAAAATGGTGTTGAAATTTTAATAGAATGCCCTAATGGGGCCTATGATGGTTGATCCCTCCAACTGTAGAAACTGACTTAAATTAAACTGCTTGATGATTCTGTGCATGTTGTGATTTCTAAGGAGACTCTCATAATCTACTCCATATACCGGGCCAAAATCTAGATTAGATGCCCAATCAACTTTGGTGAAGAGAGTTCCTTGAGGAAAAGTGATTTTCTCAAATTTTCTTTCATCATTCATAATGAGGCTTCTCTTGGAAGTATATTGAAGTCTGAAGGTGGTCTTAGTAATCGCCATTTGAGAGGAAAGAAATGAGACTTTGAGAGAAAGGGATTTTAGAGTTCTTTACTTTTGAAAATCGATTAGAATTCAAGGATGCTAGTAACCTCTCTCTTCAACTCCTTCAGCTTTTATAGACCTCTACAACTCTCAGAGATACGTGATGCTTCCTCAACTAATGATTAGATGTAATGCTAAGACCAACACTTGATTAACCGCCTTTGTAAAATGAAGAGTTTTGTAGAAAACGATTCCAATTCAAAAGAACATCTTTTGAAATCATGGGCTTTTGATTTTAACCATAAAACTTAACCACACACCATTACTTTAAAATACAGATGGAGTTAGACACGTGTTATCTCCTTTGCTGAAATAAGGCTTGATCTTCAATAGTTAACCAAATTTCTTACTTCTTTTTCTTCACATGGGGTTTGCCATACCAATAAGCTACCTTAGGACATTGAACTGCTTCTTTGGTAGTGGTTTGGTGAATATGTCAACGATATTCCTCTGAAGGAACATACTCCAATTTGACAACCCCCCTTAGCTCATGATCTCTTATGAAATGATGTCTAATGTTGACATGCTTCATCCTGCCATCTGAACTTGATTCTTGGATATGTCAATTGTGCTCTTATTATCATACATAACTGATTAGTGTATAATTACACTTATTATCATATTAATTTTACACACTAAACACTATAGTTTGAGTAATTTTTATACTTCATATAAAAGATTTCACGTGGTATGTAGTTATTTTTTATGCAAATGTAGATACTAGGTAAATCTTGGGAGAAGAATGATCTAAAGTAAATCTTGGGAGAAAAATGATCTAAAGTGGAATTCTATGAAAAAAGAGTGAAAAAAGTGCAAAAAGATGTGTGCAACTTAAAGATTTGGCTCAGGATCGAAGCTGTCAAAGATCGGTGAAGTTACAAGAAGTATTCTGAAGAAAAACACAATTCACGATCGCAACAATCATTCACGATCGCGACTTGTACACTTCAGGAAAAGAAATCGGCTAATCAAAGATTCACAGTCGTGACTTACATATCGCGGTTGTGACTTGGATGGTTTTCTAGTTTTTTCTTCTTAACTACCAACCGCTAGATAAGAATGATCAACCGCCATCAACAGCCAACTACCAACGAGAAGACACTTATCAAGAATCAACCAATCATGAAAAGGTGCCTATCCATTGTGGATTAGATCAAAGCTTCTCAACCAATCACAATGAAGAGATGCAATCTTTCGCCAATGGACATGACTCTTCGTTTAGATAGACGCAACCCTTTGAACTCTATAAATAGGGCTCCAAACCTCATCAATTGCATGCACCATGGGTGAGTGGCAGTATTAGAGTGCAATTATAGGGTTATATATAGTGTGTAGATAGAGAGTTCGCTACGTTCATAATTCGAATCCTTATTTCGATCACTAGATTTCTCTATATTCTCGAGCGATTATTGTATAAGTGTACTTGCAAATCACTTATCAACAAAAGTTTTCGTTCTTTAATATATGTTTGTTCGATATTCGCAAAGAATAGCATCCTAGCGGAGGTTCTATACGGGCCGAGATTGAATTCAATGTAGATGTAGGAAATGCGGGAATTGACAACTCCCATTAAAGAGTGGATACGGTTTGATCAACTTTAGCTTTCACTTTCATACCTTAAAACTTTGCTTTGCTTTCTACTTATACTTTCTATTTCAAAGTTTATGATATGTCTATGTGTCATAATGCGTTGTTCGTGTTAAGTCTTTTATTTTAATCAAGTTATATGAGTTGGAGTTAATTTTAAGAGTAGTTTTGGGGTTAACGATATCGTGTATAGTCACTGGATTTGTGATATAATGCTGTTTAGTGAGCCAACATTTTTGGAATGGTAACTTGCTAAATATGGCTATGTGAGAGCGACCCGTACTAAGCATAGAATTGACATTGCCCATGTTTATATAATTGCCTTAATTCGTTTGCGCTAGATTTAGAAAAGTTATTTCATGTGTTGCTCTGTGGAGAATAATTGAACATCTGAGTATTCTGAACCGAGTCTGTTAGATTAGTTTAGTGAATCGTAACATCTTTGTTGAACTTGCATTTTTTCTCTGCTATCCTTATTTCGTAGTGAAAAATCTATATATTTATATTCTCTAATCTTACATATCTATATTTACTTATTTTTCATTCTAATCCTCCTTTCTTAAAACTTCATATCAATTTATTTTATTTTCTTCCTTATTTGATCTTTAGACTTGGTTCCTTCCCTGTGGGTTCGATATCTTTTAAAACTTAATCGTAAATGTATACTTGCAGTTATCATCATTTTTTTATTTGATAAGAGGTACTGACAGCACCTATACTTTATGTGAACAAGTTTTTAGCACTGTTGATATATAGCCAAATCTTGCGAACAAACTATTAAAGTTATCAGTAGCATTCTAAGTTTTTGGCGCCGTTGCCGGGGAAGGTAATACCATTCTAAGTATTCAATTTTCGGGGAAGATAATTGTGTCCTAGAGATTAAATGGGCAAATATATTTTATACGTTATTTAGATTTGTCTTTTTTTATTTATATATTTATTTTTATATTATCTTGTTATTAACATATTTTTCTTACTTATTCATTGAGTTTTCTTTCTAGCATGTACATGCCAAGTACACGTAGTTCGGGAGAAAGTTTGGCTTCTTTCGAATCAGAAATAGAACAATTTGGTAAGAGGAGAAAATATTTTGTTTTGTGTGTATTTTTAAGTTAGTTATTTTCGAAAATTAATGAAAAGAACAAAATCTTTTGGATTTTGTCATTTCACGACCGCGACAGTAATCGCGCTCGTGATATATTTGATCTGAACATTCTATTTTTGAGTAACGGGAAAGTCATGATCGTGACTTATTCTCGTGATCGCGACCTGTGCGAACTGCACAATAGTTATTGCTGTAATAACTATATTTAAATGGTTATATTTGTAATATATCCGTTGGAAAGGCATTGATTATCCTTTTTTCTCTATAAATAACCTCTTTTCATGTTTTGTTTTCACAAAAACATTATTCTACATCTCAAACCTCTGCAAAATAATCAAAGTTTTCTCTGTTTTTCAAAATCAAGCAATATTCTTTCCTTCTTAATTTCAATGGCTCCTAAGAAGTCTACAACAACTTCATCAAAGAGGAAAAGCAAAATGGTGAATCAACAACACAAAGTTGGTTGTCCCTTTCCGATTTATAGTGACGAGGAAGTGGAAAGATACTTGAGAATAAAAAACTTTGATTTTCACGGTACGCTTTTCTACGATTCTACCTTTGCTATTGATGCTGGCATTCATGCGAAAGTAGAGGAGTATTTCTCGCTGTTTGGATTGTAGAAATTTATGAATATGCAGTTTCCTTTTTGTATCTGCTTTTCCTCTTTCATAGCCTTTGCTGATAAGAAACTTAGTCAACCTCTCTTACCAAGCTCTTGGAGCTTGCTTCAATTCATAGAGAGCTTTCTTCAGTTTGAATACATGCTCAGGATTCTTCGAATCTTCAAAGCCTAGAGGCTGGCAGACATAAACTTTTTCTTGAATGAATCCATTCATGAATACGCTTTTAACATCCATTTGAAACAATTTGAAGTTCATATGGGATGAAAAAGCAGACAAGATTCGAATAGCTTCAAGCCGATCTACAAGAGCATAAGTCTCATCATAATCGATGCCTTCTTACTGATTGTAGCCTTGTGCAACAAGCCTGGCTTTGTTCTTGACAACAGAGCCATCTTAATCAAGCTTGTTCTAGAAAACCCATTTGGTGTTGATAATTGATTTCCCTTTAGGCTTAGGAACTAGATCCCAAACATCATTATGCTTGAACTGATCCAGCACCACTTTCATCACGATCATCCAATAACCATCTCCTTTTGCATCTTCAAACTTCTTGGGTTCAATCAATGATATGACAACTAGATGAGTCATCATTTTGTGAGTCTCGCGTCATAACTAGATTATGAAGATCATCAACAATGCTATAGAATAGATGGTCACAATGAGTCCTAATCTCCCTAGGTAGACTCGGATAAGCAGATGGAGGATCTACAATAGGTTGCTGAGGTGGAAGTTAATCTTTGCCATCGTTGAAGGTGATAGAGAGATCATCGTCTTCTTTGACTTCCTCAGCTTCAAGTTCTTGTGCTGGGTTGGGCACCATAGAGAGTGGCATACTGAGTGGATTTGCTTGCTAGGTTACTTCTCCATCTACATTAGATGGATGTCTAACTGCATTGTTAGTTTCATAATAATTCACATGCATCAACTCCTCTAATAGGCCGGTTCACTTAACATATATTCTATATACCCTTTTGTTAGTTGAGTATCCTAGAATGATACCTTCTTCAGACTTAGGATTAAACTACTTGGTGTTAAGTGTTCGCCACTTTTCTACTGATAAGTTTAGTCTAATATGGTTCCAAAATCTAGTGAATTGTTGGCTTTCAACTGCGCCAAAAACTTGTTCACATAATAAATTTAGGTGTTGTCAATACCCCTTACCACATAGAAAAATGATGATAACTGCAAGTATACAGTTGCGATGTAGTTTTAAAAGATATCGAACCCACAAGGAAGGAACCTTGGTCTAAAGATACTAGGGAAGCTTAAAAGTAAATAAAATAAAATAGTTTAGAGGTTTTTATGGGTAGGAAGATTAGAACGGAAAGTTAAGTAAATATAAATGTGATAGATTAAAAACTCTAAATAAATAGATTTTCTCTAATGACAAGTATAGCAGAGAAAACATGCAAGTTAAACGAAGATGTTACGACACACTAGATTATCTAACAGATTCGGTTCTAGATATTCAGATGTTCAATTATTCGCCGCAGAGCTACACATGAAATAACTTTCTAAGTCTAGCGCAAACGAAATAAGACAATTATGAAAACCTGAATAACATCAATACTATGCTTAGTACGGGGCGCTCTCACATAGCCACATTTAGCAATTTAGCATTCCAAAAATGTTGGCTCACTAAACAGCGTTATATCACAGATCCAGTGATTATACATGATATTGTTAACCTCGAAACTACTCTTAAAATCAACGCCAACGCATATAACTTGATTAACATAAAAGACTTAGCACGAAATAT
>CATIWQ010114926.1:0-47486 GCA_949673415.1 Euphorbia schlechtendalii | reverse complement strand
CATAAACTTCAAAATAGAAAGTATAAGTAGAAAGCAAAGCAAAGTTGTAAGGTATGCAAGTGAAAGCTAAAGTTGATCAAACCGTATCCACTCTTTAATGGGAGTCGTCAATTCCTGCAATTCCTGCTTCTGCTTTGAATTCGATCTCGGCCCGTACAAAACCTCCACTAGGATGCTATTCTTTACGAATATCGAACAAACGAATATTGAAGAATGAAAACTTTTATTGATAAGTGATTTGCAAGTACACTAATACAACAATCGCTCGAGAATATAGAGAGATCTAGTGATCGAAACAAGGATTTGAATCACTTAAACATTTTCTCGCTAACACTTATGAATGTAGCGAAAATAGATATGTATTCTCTATCTATACACTATGCACTATCTTTCACCCCCTTTCTTCTACATGAAATTAGTGAGGTTTAGAGCTCTATTTATAGAGTTCGAAGGGTTGCATCTATCCAAATGAAGAGTCGTGTCCATTGGTGAATGATTGCATCTCTTCATTATGTTTGGTTGAGAAGCTTTGATATAATCCACAATGGATAGGCACCTTTTCATGATCGGTTGACTTCTAATAGGTTTCTTATCATTGTTAGTTGATGGCGGTTGATGGCTGTTGATCATGCTTATCTAGTGTTTGGTAGTTAAGAAGATAAAACTAGAAAACCGTCCAAGTCTGGACCGCGATATATAAGTTATGACCGTGAATCTTTGATTGGTAGACTTCTGTTTCTGAAGTATACAAGTCGTGACCGCAAATGATTATCATGACCGTGAATTGAGTTTTTCTTCAGAAATCTCCTTGTAACTTCGTCAATCTTTGATAGCTTCGATCCTAAGCCAAATCTTTAAGTTCCACGCATCTTTTTGCACCTTTTTCACTCTTTTTTCATAGAATTCCACTTTACATCATTTTACTCCCAAGATTTACATAGTATCTACATTTGCATAAAAAACAACTACATACCACGTGAAATCTTTCATATGAAGTATAAAAATGACTTAATTCATAGTGTTAAATATATAAAATTAATATGATAATAAGCGTAATTATAGAAGAGAAGTTGTCATCAATCCCATGCGCTAAATAGAATTCTTCGAAATAGAAATTCTTTAATTCACATCCATGATCACTTCAAATTCTACTAATTTTAGTCCCTATTTCATTCTTTATCTAGTCATTGAGCTTGACAAAAGATTCATATGTCTAGTCTTTGCTACTCAGGAAGACTACCCAAGTAAATCTCGTGAAGTCATCCATAACCAACAACGAGAATCTCTTACCACCCATGCTCATAGGCTGAACTGAGCCGAAAAGATCTAGGTGGAGGAGCTCCAACGGTTGCTTAGTTACTACGTGATTTCTTAACTTAAAAGATTTCTTAACTTTCTTACCTAGCTGGAAGGCTGAGCATATTTTATACTTTTCAAAGCCGATGCTGGGTAAACCCACAACTAATTGCTTTTTTGGCTAGTTTGGATAGAATGTTCATATTAATATAACCCAACCTTTTATGCCAAGGCCATGAATTATCCTCCTTGGACTTTAGTGAGGAATCTCCAACATTTCATATTGACTCCACTGGAAATATTCATTAATTTTAGCGCTTTTTTACTTGAAAGGCATCGGAAGAATATTCGTTTCTCATAGAAAACGTTAGCAGCATAGGTGTCATTCAATTCTTTAAGTGTCAATGAATATAGCTTTTAATCAATAAAAGCTAACTCAGCATAGCTGAGTTGATATACTTCTAAGCTATGTAGTACTCAACACAGATTTAGCTTTCCCCACTCTAAGCCGTAACTTAATTAATTTTTCAGCAAAATGAGTTGTTTTTCCTTAAACAAACTCAGGTCATCTTCATTAATTAAGAGTATACTTAGTACTCAATTAATTTCACTATCCTAGTCAGTTTGTTATTTCCAAAACATTTAAGTATTATGAAGTATTATTAACTTAGGTTCTACAGCTTCTTCTTCTTATCATTGGTTACCATGGCGATACTAAGACCATGAAACTCTTCCTAAGTGAAGGTTGTTGCTGCCATGATAGAATCCTTATCTACCTTGATGGTTTCCTACTCCCTTTGATGGATTAATTTGACCTTTTGGTATACGGTTGAGGGGACAGTGCCCAAAGCGTGTATCCAAGGCCTTCCCAAGAGTAGGGAGTAGGAAATTGGGACATCTAACATTGTGAATTTAACTTTAGAATTGACGCCATTTACCATCACCTCTCCGGTAAATGTTCCCATAACTCCTTTCATTGAGTCATCGTAAGCCTTGATTACTGTATTAGACTTCTTTAGCATGCTCTCATTCATCTTGAGGTGCTGTAAGACCATCAAAGGGTACAAGTTCAAAGCTAAACTATCATCAACCATGACGCATGGGATAGACCTGTCTAGGATATTCACCTTAATAAAGAGTGCCTTGTTGTGGTTCCAATTCTTTGGGAGCAAGTATGATTCATCAAAGGAAATGGAGGGGAGCTTCTTTGCTAGGATTCCCTTCCTAATGGCCGCGCACATTTCTATAACAGATGTGATTGGAGTCGCGTCCATCTCTATTAATTTTTGGACTAACCAATTCGATGTGTTATAGAGAAGCGTAACCATATACTGTAGTTGGTTTATGTACATGTGCACTAAAGGGACAATGTCCAACTCGTCTTCTTCCACTACTAGGGGAAGGGGTGACTCAATAAACTCCTTAGAGGATTTTTCATCGGTTGAGTCTCACAACTAAAAATGTCTCTTGGATTTAAACACCTTCCTAATACGGGTTATCTGCAAAATCTCATTTTTTATGACCCTAGTTTTTGTTGGTGTCTAGTAAGGATATTAAGCCTCATCCCTGAACCGCTTAGGCTTTCATAGCTAGTATGCATCCAGATCTATTAGTTTAGCCCCATAAATGGTAGTTTCCCCTTCTACTGGGTTTGTTTCCTCCTTTTTATTATTTCTTTTAGACTTAGGTAGGTATACATCCAAATCAATGGGGATCAGACTTGTGACCTTCTCACTTGTTCCTAGTATGCCCTTTGATTCGTAGGTGGACTCAAAGAGGTTAAAGGTTTCTGATGCGTCACCCTTATCGATAGAGCTTAACCCCACCAAATTTACTCTAGGATTAGATTGCGAGATCTTTTTGAAGACTTGGTTAGTGGGTCTTCCCGGCCCCACCATAAGAACCTGATCTTCCTCTTCATTGAGTAACCGATCTAACCTCCAACCTCTATGCAGTAAGTCATTAAAAGTTGTAAAATTATGAGCGACAAGATTATTTTGATACTCCGGGTGGGACCCCTCGATCATTAATCTTATCAATATTGCTTTTGAGGGTTTCTTCTTAATAACCACCTATACTGCCAACCACCAATGGGCATACTCCTAGATGGGTTCATACTCGTATC
Source organism: Euphorbia schlechtendalii (assembly GCA_949673415.1). NCBI lineage: Eukaryota > Viridiplantae > Streptophyta > Magnoliopsida > Malpighiales > Euphorbiaceae > Euphorbia > Euphorbia schlechtendalii. Next base: position 44,065 of record CATIWQ010114926.1, on the reverse strand, counting down.
GACAAGCAATGAGTTCTCTAAGTACCATTGATGGTTTTTCTTCATATACAAAGGCTCGTTTGAAGGCCCTAGATATGCTCTTCCAGTCTTTCTTAATCGCTTCCAGTTTGTTCATATATCATTTTCCCGAAATGCCCATTAATGAACACAGGAAGAAGCTGGCCAGCTCCTCGTTAAAGAGTCCATGAGATCACATGATGGTCTCAAATTTCATCAAGTGAAAGGATAGTGTATCACTATCTTTGAAGACTAGCTTTCCATACAAGTTGACCGGGAGTAGGAGCACTGACTAGCCTAGGGAATCACAGGGCCCTCGACCCTTCCTCTCGTTGAGCCATGACTTGATCGAGATTACTACTAGAATCGATCATCATGATAAACTCCCCAACAACCTCACTTTTACATTTAAAGATCTTTCATTCCTCCAACTTCTCATGATTGCGAGTGAGTAGTATCTGCCTATGCTATCTCGGTAGTCGCTTTCATCATCGATCCTTCCCTGACCTCAATCGGTGCTTCTTCCCCCTTTGTGGTATCCTTAGAGGACTCTTGAGTGATCACCCTCTCAACTAAACTTTCTTATTTTGGACTCCTCTAAGGATTGGCCCTTTCGATCATTTCCACACCCCGATAACCCGATATACCAGATCCTACCATATCGATTTGATGCTTGAATTCTCTGAGCAGCAATCCCACCTTGCAGTAATATCAAACAAATACTCAAAATTTTGGAGATTCATTGAGCTGAGATGGTGCCTATACATGGGTTAAGCTCTCCCTGGATTAACATCAATACTAATATATCCTCCCCGAGTTTGGATTGCATCATGACTTGAATGCTCATCCAACACAGAGTGCACTTCTAGAAAGATTCGTAATTATTTTAGATGCAAGCCGTCAGCTCCCTCAACGTAGACATAGGCCTCTCCATGTACATGAAGGCCTTTTTGAATGCTTTTGAGATGCACCCTCGGTTATTTCTTAAAGCTTTTAACTTGTTTCCATACCATTCTTCGGTCACGTCTGACAATGAACACAGAAATAGCTTTGCCAACTTGGAGTTGTGGAAACCTTATGCCCTCATGAAAGTCTCAAAGTTGAGAACGTGAAAGGTCAGTGAATCCTGCTCATCGTATATGGGCATTCTGCACAAATTATATCCAAGATCCTAGCAAGCTCTCTGAACATAGAGATTGGCATCATTTGTACCTTCAGCTTGGTTTGACTGTGCTGGACTCCTCCCTTGATTGGATTGGGATATCATGTCAAACACATGACCTAAAGGTATGCCAGATCCCACCATCATTACTTTTGGCTCTATCCTTCAGAATTTTATGTCTAACTTGAGTGCTGTCTCAATGAGTTCCCCAACATTTGCGTATTCACATGAATCTAGGTGGTGGTGGTATTCAAGGCATGCCCCTCTAATCAACATTCCCATCAATATGGACCTCTCTAGCTTTTCTTTCACTATTACTTGCATAGACATCTACCGTGTGATGTATTCTTTGAATGTTTCATCCTTGTCTTATGTGTCGGTTACCAAGTCTATCAAGGTTACCTCTAGTGTCACCATATATGATAAGTTGTGTTAGAAGGTGTGAGTTATGTGGTGCTAGTTACCTCTAATAGAAGGGGGTTGGGTCATATACCAATCTCTAGCTATTTCCCGATAGTGAACATGGGAACAAGGTTGCTAACATTTCATCTAGAAGACCCTACGCTCTCATGAGAGAGCTTCATATTTAATGTGGAATCTTGGAGCATCTTAGTAATCATACATGGACATTCTACATAACCTATACCTCAGACATGACAAGACATGACTTCTCTAGGGCCTGACAAACTCAATCTTACCTCTAGACTTTCCATCACATGGAAGGAGCTAATTCTCAATCCAATTATCATGATGGGCTCTTCCACTGCCCGCTCCATACACTGCTAGACCTAACTTCCTTTAATCACCAAGCTGATCATTACCACCTTATCCTCGAACTATGGGAGGGGATTACTCGTCGTGTTGGGTTTCAGGTGGGTTCTGCTATCACCTTGTCTTCTATCAGCTTACAAATGGCTTTTAAGATATCCTTGCTATTATTAGTTCTATGACCAGCCATCACATGGAAGAGGCAAAAAATACCTTTCTCCTCTAGTTTGGGGGAGCCCAAGGTTTTATGATTTCCAACTACTTCAGCTCACGCAATTTGGTAAATAAGAGTCCTAGATAAGTAGGGGGAAATCCCATGGTATTCTTCATTTGATAACTGTAAGGATACTATCAATTCCAATTGCACCAATTGCATTGATGCTTGCTTCCCCTTCGATTGGGAAGAACTTGGCACCAATGAGGAGCTTGTATCACTCTCCTTATACCGTGGTCTACTAACTAGTTGGGCCATCACTGCATTCATGCTCTTTATTCTCTCTAACTTATCTGCTTTCTCGAAAACATCATTGTAGCAAGTGAAAGTGTCCATCCCTAAGCAGTTTCTATATGTTGGTAGCACATGGTCCAGAATCTTTACAATCATCTCTGATAAACTAAGATGATCCTTTAATAGCACTTGCATTTTCATCCAACTACCATGACAGGGTGTCGGGCATTTGTTTAACGATTTCTACATTCTGCATCATCATCTTCCTCTAGGAGTTAAACTCGTATTGTTCCACTAGCGCCTCTGATAAGTGGTTCCAACTACTTAAAATCTTTGGAGGTAGTTTGTTGTACCACTTGTTAGTTGGTTCGCCTAAGGTGACAATGAAGAGTTTAACCAACATTCTATCGAAAATCTTTTTGGCCCTCATTATAGTATGGTAGTTTGTTAGGTGAGATTGGGGATTTCCTTCTCCTTTGTACTTCAATAGCTCTGGCATGACAAAGTTATCGAGCAGCCAATCTTGATCATATACTACTGAAAGCATCAGGTAGTAGCTTGAGGGATGATTATGGAATTGATGTGTGTGAGTGGCCAAGAATTTTTGCTAGAGTTCTTCCATATTTGGAGCTTGACCCTGAAGCATCATGTTATCACTGCTGAATGGAAATCTTGGTTGATAAGGATGGGCAAAGTTGTAGCTCCTTGATGGAATTGTCCCTAGGGATAAGTAATGCCCTTGGGGTGTGATGGCGAAACTAGGAACTCCTTTGAATTGAGGACCCAGCTGATATTTGCCCAGTTGGGAATTTACACCTACATAGAAGAAAGTAGGAGCATCGATGTTTTGCGGCCCTACCTGTTGGGAAAGGACAATGGCCTCCTCCCTCGAGGATGGCCGGTAGTAGGGGGTTGAGCATTCCTCACGATTTCTGAGTTTGACAGCTGATTCGAGGTTCCAACTTCCATTTACCTTGGATGAGTGTGGTGCTGGATGGCCTGAGCAAATTGCTCATCATCGAAAAAGGCCTCTAGTGCAATCACGATCTCATCGATGATGTTCTATTTCTGTTCCTGAGTATGTGTGAATTTCCCCTCTTGAGTGAATTGACCCCTTGTCTCGTTTCCATCCTGAGAGTTAGTCATCTCGAGAAATTGATTCCTACTCAAATCGAAACACTATCCTGAACCTAAACCCTGCCTAAAACCCAAAACTTACTTGAATCGATGTACGAGACACCCTCTAGTTGGAGCAGAATATTTTCCTACCTAGCCACGATGGGAGATTTACGGATAAGGTGGAGTCTAACCTCCTCTAAGCCTTAGCTGAAGCACACAAAGGGAAGATCAGATTATGTATGTTGGATGTGCAATGTATGGTTAATGCTTGTGCATGAAATGTATATATAGAATGGCTGCATCATAAGAGGGTTAATCATGCCATAATGTGATGAAAGCATGATTTACAGAGTTAACAAATTCCGACCCTTGTAGTAAAGGCTCGTGGCTAAAGGTAGCATTGATGTGACATCTAAGGTGATTGTGCCATGTTACCCAAGTGGTAAAAGGCCTACGATTTTCAAGAGTTATGATAATATCTATTTTATTTAGTGACATTTGTAGATTCGCCATATTACCCATGTGGTAATAAGCTTTAGGTTAGAGAATTCGCAATTATGGCTGCTTTTCGTGTGATGTATGGGTTTAATTAAATATTTGCGTGATCGTATGAAGTTGAGTAAAAGATGTGTTATACCCTTAGGTGTAAAAATGGACTACTTCATGCGACTCTTAGTGTAGTGGGTATGTTGCCCTGAGCGGGGCAGTGGTTCGGGTGTCAAGCAAACACCACTAATATTGGGGAATTTGTGACCCTAATCTTAGTTGATGATGTCTTAGTGCATTGTCTAGAACTAGGTGACTGATATTAGTACAATATCGGATTTGACTCAATATGACATGTGTATGCGTATATCGATGTCAGCATAAAAGATTGTTGTTAGCATGGTGCCATATAAAGAGATGTATATCAATGTATGATTAAGGAGTCAAAACATAGCATGTAACATGCGATGTATTGCATCTGACCTTATATCTCCCCGCACTTAAGGGTTAGGCCTCTAAATCTAGGTATGGATCACCTTGATATTTTGAAGATATTAAAGTTCGAACATGCATAAGAAAAGATGAACTTTGTTTTGGTAAACCTAGGTTTCTTATATGAGTTTAATCAATATGTTATTGACGTAGAAGGTTCTTATTGCACTACGATACACTTCCTCCCTTTCCCCAGATAGGTTCTAAAGAGGGAGTTACATGCAGTATGGCCACAAGTGATCCACTTGTTAAGTAACCTTGGTCACCAGGGGATCACAAGTGATACTTTCGCAAGCTTGACTGTAAAATAGGGTACCATAACCTTAATGGTTAATTCATCTTAATGCATATGCTCTTTGGAATATCAAAGTATTGGAAAATGGTTTGAATTAAATAATGACTTTTCACTAACTCATAAAAAATCTTCCAAATTTTTAAGTTTGAAAAATAAAGAAGAATCCCCAATAGAGTCACCATTGTAAGAGGATGACGTTCTACCCATGCGGTTGCCGCAAGGCGCCAACCCCGTGAGATAGGGTGTGGGGTTTTTAGAAATTGGTTATTAGTGTGAAGTAAATTTCAAAGACTCAAGGCCTAAACCTCTAGGCTACGTTATACAGAGTCGCCACCAAGATCATCTCTTCCAAGAAATTCGATATAGCCTTGATCCGTTAAGCCTAAAAGATACTGTAGTATAGAGATTTTGGTCTAGATGAGTTACTTATTTCATCGTTATTTAAGTCATATTAGGCATTTTGCTATCATATTCCAATATCATGATATTCTAATCTAAGTCATTTTCATATTATACTTATTTTAAAGCGCATGCGGAAAGAAATAAATAAGTGCAGAAAGTAAACACATAGGAAAGTAAGTGTGCCTAGTTTAGGGGGGATTATTTAAATATTGGGATTGGGGATACAAATCGCCTAAAATAAATGAGATCTAAGTGAATATATACATCAAGGTCCTATTATACAAATGATCGATGCATTGGCTTTTATTAATATACGATACCCGAAGGAAAATAAATCTTAACATACATATAACCTATCCTACATGCATCCACAAAGGTTACCAAAAAATATTTTCACAACATAATTATGTATTAGTGTACCAAATATGTTTAATTTAGATATTTGACGGACTAGTGGGGTCAAGTTAAGAGTGTCGAAAAGCTCGGGATTCTTATTGTATGAAACGATTCATTTTACGTACAAATATGTTGCTCATTTTATTAATGAAATTGCCGCATGTGAAAATAGTCGGGCCGGGTATCCGAAATCATTATTTTTACTTCGTGGGGATTTCCTAACATCACTTCATTATATATAAATATGCAAATTTACATAAATAATTCTAGGTTAAAAATCATAAACAAGAACTTTTTGAATATACTTCGGAAAAAATATTAAGGACGGTAACAATTTTACATCGATGAAGATGGAACAGTTTTTAATCATTTAATTTTTCCAAAGTTTGTTCAAGAAACTAATTTAAAGCTTGCATGTTCCTCTAGACTTCATTTAATTTTTCCAAAGTGTGTTCAAGAAACTAATTTAAAGCTTGCATGTTCCTCCAGACTCATTTTGTTAAGTTTAAGAAGATACTTTCAACCAATTGGACATGGATCTCGAAATTAAGTAGGATTTAAGTTCCTAGAAAAGGGTAACATCCATGTTTTCATTTCAACATCAGTGTCAATATTGCAACATAGACACCAATGTCGCAATGTTGGTGTGGATGTTACCTTTTTCCATTAAAGGTGCAACCATGGTAAAAAAATAAAAACACTCAAAACCTCAACAAACATGGCATGCAATCGTTAAACTCCACTCTAAGAACTCAGAGACTCACCTTGTAGTCGTGAATCCACTTCTTTGAGATCCACAAAAATCCTCCCGAAAGCTCTCCTTATTTCTTTAGTATGGATGGTGTAGTTTTGAAAACCCAGAAACAAAGTAAATGTAACTAATTAAGATTAGAGTGTAGTGACTGAATATGTAGACTAGGATGCTTCTTGCAACTTCCTTACCAAGTTCTATTGGTTAGAGTTTGGTAAAGATAGCAAAAGACTTGAAACTTAAACATTAACTAAGAACACCTTAAACTCAAGCTTGCTCAAGTTTTTGTGAATCTAAACCTCAAAGTTACTTACACAAATTCCCAAGAAACCAAGTTCATACCCTTTCGATGAACTTACTTAAATTTTTCAAGAAGCTTACATGATTTTTTCCTTTAAGTGAGGATAATGCATAAAAAACCTCAAGAACCTTATGAACTAAAGTTTTTACTTTCAAAATGAGTGAGATCTTCTCTTGCCTAAGTTTGCACGAAATTTTGCTCCCCTTGTTACTAAACTTTAGCTCTCCTTTTGTAAAGGATCTCCCTTCAATCCAAGAAACATCATCATTATTTACTTTTGGATTTTTAGCTTTTACCCCTCTTCCTAATGTCCCATCAAAGTGAGGAGGTCCCTCTCCAATCATCTAATAATGAGGGGTGTGTTTGTAAGGTCAACTAAGGGTATAAGGGGCCAAGAAAACTATTTGTGTATTAATTCCCAAAAACTTCATTTTTGTTGCTGCTAACTAAGCGATGTTGTTGTTTATGTTGCAACATAGACACCAATGTTCCCAATGTTGACACCAACATCATAATGTCATTGGGACATTGGGCTTTTGGGCATGGATTGAGCTCAATCTGGGCCTGGTTAGCTATTTGTGTATTAATTCCCAAAAAACTACATTTTACTGCTACTGACTCAGTGATGTCAATATCTATGTGGAAACAAAGAACTGGCATTCCCAAATCTCGACACTGACATTGCGATGTTAGTGTGGATATTAGACCTTTTGGGGTGGATTGGGTTCAATCTAGGCCTGGTTTGGTTTAAGGAAGGTTTTTTTAAGCTTTTAAAGAAACAAAAAGAGCTTCTTTCGAGGATGTTCAGGACCATATCAAAGTGAAAGACTAACAAAGGAAAGAAATTGTAGCTTCATCATTGAACTCGCGAGTGGGGTTGAAATCTTGTGCTCACAACAAGTCACCCAATCCCACTATACTAGAAGATAGAAGGATTCTCGACCAGTCATATCTCTAATAACCCCAACCCTGACCCTCGAGAAAGTTGCCAAACTACCCTAAGCTAACTGCTAGATTTAACTAATTAGCTTGCAAAGAAAGAGCAATCCCTTGGTTAGCGATGAGATGGGTCCCATTAGTTGAAGGGAGCTTAGATTCGAAAATCTGGTCAAAGTTTCTCTCTTTGGTGAGTAATGCCCTCATGGATGCTTGAAGGGTTGCATGGAATCGTAGACTAGTGAGCATCCTAATCGACGCGACATCTAAGTCCATCCCATTACCGGGTAGATGACCTCCCCTTGATTGAGATCGGTAGAGTTTAGTTGTTGTTCATTCTTAATCAGATTAACCATAATATCAAACTAAGAGAAATTGATTGACTAATCGATGCTTGCAACTAACACCTCACTTATGATAGAAATTGGATCTCCCTCTTGAATGGTTGAAATGACACTTGGGGATAACTGGATGAGATACTCCTTTTGTTAAACCCATGCTAGATGTCAAACAAGAATGGATCAGGTCATGCATGTGTTGATTCTGTTGAACCCAAGTTAATAGTACTTCACAGTACTTAAATGTTTTGGAAATAACAAACTATCTAGGATAGTGAAATTAATTGAGTATTAAGTAGACTTTTAATTAATGAAGTCTACTTGAGTTTTGTTAAGGAAAAACAACTCAGTTTACTGTGTAATTAATTAAGTTATGGCTTAGAGTAAGAAAAGCTGAGCTGGTGTTGAGTACTACATAGTTTAATTAGATATCTACTCAGCTGTGCTAAATTAGCCTTTATCAATTAAAAGTTAAGATTGTTGACACTTAGAGAATATTTGACACTTTTGCTACTAATGCTTTCTGTTTTAGATGCTTTTCAAGTTAAAAAGTGTTGAAATTGAAGAAGATTTCTAGTGATCCTCACAAGTCAAAAGGTGTCAGTACGAAATGTTAGAGATTCCACACTAAAGTCCATGGTAAAAGGAATTCTCTGTCATGCACCGAATCACTATGTCTCCGCGTGTCTCTTCAAGCATCAGCAATGTCAACCAATCTCAAGATTCCATGTTGCATTTCATGCACCTCTCTATCAAATTGATTTGCCTAAAGATAAATGAGATTTTGTCAATGGAATTTTATCGCTCCTCAACGTTCAAAATTTCTATCTCTAAACTTCTTGGAATTTGTCTCCAATGGGAAAATTTGAAAGATTTGAGGAGAAGAGAAATTGAAGAATTGTCAGGACGAGAAGTTTGCAATGGCTACTTCATAGAGCTTCAAGTTTAAATAGAAGAATGAAGTAAACATTCAAACTTGGTGAATCACCTCGAATTTCTTTAAGAGCTGAAACTCTGCTCAAATACTCCCAGCTTCAAGAAATACCAAATCAAACAATCATCGCTTACAATCTGTTTATAATAGAGAGAATATCACTCATAGCTTTAACCTTGTAAAGGATTCAACAGTTTATAAGTTGAATTCAGTTTACAATTCATTTTTCATAAATCTGAGTGTCAATTTAAGAAGGGTACCTAAACTGAGTTGAGAGGTAGTTAGAAAGGTACTTTATGTATTAGAGTCTACCCGTTGTAAAGGCTACTCTGCTTAAGTAAAGAATGAACGCTAGTGGATTAAAGCTCGAAAAAGGTATCCGGGGACTGGAGATAGGCTAGGGGCCGAACCAAGATAAAATTAGGTGTTGAAGTTCTAACTTTAGCTCTCACCTTTATTGCATTCATATCTCATTCATCATTCTTTCTGTTCTATCGCTTTTGCTTGAAAAACCAATCCAAGAAAAGTTGAGAACTTAGCACGCGATTGAAGATAAAATGTGCCTACAAAGCTGAGCGAGGTAGTTTATAAGTTTTTAAACCTCACTCAGCATCGCTTAACTCAGCACGCATCTAAAAACTGAACCTATTTAAAATATTTTTACAAACATAAAAGGTAACCAAGAACCGCATTACCCCCCCCCCTTTGCCATTGTAAAGAAGCTATTTAAGGTCCAACAGATTCTTATGAGTTTATGATTCTAAAATATTTTTCAAACCCTCCTGAAGTGAATGTGATGACTTTTTCTAGCTTATTAAGGTTGAGAGATCAATGTGGTCTCCCAAAAAGAATGAATTTGATTGTTGAAAATTTTCGTTTCTAACGCACAAGATGGATGAAAAATGGATTTATAACCCTAAACAACTCTATTTAAGGTCGTGCCACACCAATAAAATCAGTGGGCGTCTAAGTTCTTGGTGCCCTGGTAGTTAATAATAAGGGCGCAAGTCTAACTAGAAGGGTTTCGGTTTAGTGTTAGAGGCACCGGTTTAACTAGTGGGGCACCAGGTTACTTTACCATTTTTCAACCCCAAAACACCTAAACACTTAAAATAAACACCAAATAAAGCCAATAAGTCTCCAAAAACTCAAAATCTTACCCCTCTAATGTGTTCCCAACGATTTTGGAGCTAGAAACGCCAAGAAAAGAGTTCCCCCAAGCCTTTTTTTTGTTGATTTAGTTGATTTGTTGCTAGAAACTGAAAAAAAAATGAAGAAAAAATGCTAAAGTGGATGGTTAATTGTATTTTTGGTTTCTTAGAAATATAAAGAAGAGATCTACCCAAAGTGTTTAGACCTCAACCCAAGAGGAGTTCCAGATAATGGAGAAAAAACCTTTGAAGATGAATTTTCCAACTTTTTCCAAAACTTGCTCACAAAGTATTCTCTTTTCTCTCTCTAATCCCAATAATACCTGAAAAGTGGCTAAAAATGTTGTCTCCTCTCTCTCGTCAAATTTTGAACCAATTAGTGAGGGTAAAGTGAGAAAAAAGGCTAAAAACGTTAAAAAGAGGAAATCTGGGTAAAAACCCAATGCCCCTCTAGATTGGGTCGATGTTGGTCCAACCAAGATGACCCTCGTCGATGTTGTTATACCGAAGGTGGTCCAGTTGGACAGGCTAAAAGAGCACTAGTACTCAGGAGACCCCTCGAGATCCCGGTTTCCTCAAAAAAACTTAGGAAAATGATTTTTTCAGCTTTTAAGTATATTTAAATTTTTCTTACAAATAAAATTTAACTTTTTATTTTTTTAATATTTTTATTATTTATTTATTTATTTAAAATGAATAAAACAAGGCTTTTAAGGCTAAAACACTTGTTGTACTCTAAAAAAAGAAAGAGGTGAACTAAACCTAAATTAACCAACACTTAAATAAATTATTTTAACATGAGATAAATGTTTGAAACGGAGAGAGAACATATTTTGATGCCATCTTAGCCCGGATTATGGGTCCACAAAAGCCTGGAGAGCAAGTCCATAAATAATAAGCTTTCATCAATGTTTCGCAAGAGGGACCAAGAATTTCATGCTCACACTTGATTACCCTTTTACTCTTGGTATAGACCTCATCTGTAAGTTCTTTGTTTAGTCTAATGAAGGCCTATGTATGTGACCTCATAGGATTTTGAAGAATAGAGCCGCTGGATGTTAACCTAAACTTGGCTTCCCATCTAGGAACCTTTAAGCTCAGTATTCCAAACCGATATGGAACTTGATGACTCTAAATGATTAAATGGGATTTCTAGCAAAGGCGTATGATTTCACGATACTCGGTTTATCACGTTCTTGTGACTTGATCTGGTTATGCTGTAATAACCAATAAAATACACTCCTTCCATTATGTTAAGTACCATCTAGTTTATTGAGCTCGGATAAAGTGTTAGCTTATGTAATGGCCATAGTTATCCCGAAGTTAGACTTGTTCACAAAGAACACCACTCGCCTTTCTATATTGAGATTAATTAAAAAAAACCTATTATATCAATTTAATACTCTAATCAAAGGTTTATGAGTGTGTTACTTCCATAAGAGACCTTAAGGTATAACTCCCATTATATCACTACATCAGGAGTGATGGATCCCATCATGATTAATGGATATAGTTATTTTCGAGTGTCTATCTTATAGCGGTCTCCAATTAATTACCCAAATACATTCATGTGTTAACTCAAGGCACCACCTTCAACTTGTGAGATCAGTTTCTTAGGTCCAATTTGAGGAGTAAGCCTACACATGCTAGTTTATCTACTTTTTTATGTCCAGTCTCAATTAAATTTTAACTAGGGATATTTAGACTTTTCCATAATTACACATGTGTGTAGTTCTCGCTCCACATAACTCCCACTATGTCCTTGCACTTTCACACTATAAAATAGTCATAGACTTTGTTTTATTATATTAACGAATATATACATATATATTATAGCATATATATATAATACTAGTGAGATACATAAATAGAGAAGATCACCAATATATAACAAAGGTATCTTATTATTGATAACAATAATCCAAAATTTTTTGTACATTAGTGGCTAATAAAGATACATTGCCCTAATTACCTCTAGGGCATACATCATGTCTAACATAATCTCACTTAAACTAGAGGCAATTGCCCATGTACTTCATGCCATACTCGTTAACATGCTAGTCATGCATAACTTGAGTTAATTACTTTATTAGCCCATCCACTAGATTTGATTCATAGGGATGTATTCTAAGCTTATATCCTTTCTAGGAACTGTCTCCTGAATGATATGGTACTTCTTAAGTATGTGTCAATTTCTCTAAAGAGATCATGGTTCCTTTGCTTGAGTAATAGCTCCATTGTTATCATAATAGACCACTATTGGAATTACATTGGCGGACACTACGCTGAGATCACCAATAAATCCCCTTAGACTGACAATTTGCTTAGCTGCTTTAGAAGCAGCCACATACTTAGACTTGGTGGTTGAATTGGCAGTCGTATCTTGTTTGAAACTTTTCCAAACAACTACCCCTCCATTTAACATAAACACATAACATGACTAGGACTTGTATTCATACTTGTCATATTGAAAACTTGCGTCAGTGAATCCCTTTACAAAGAGATCACCTTCTCCAAAAATTTAAAACATATCCTTAGTTCTTCGTAAGTACTTGAGGATAGTTATAACAGCCATCTAGTGCTTCTCACCTTGATTAGATTGAAATTTGCTCGTGACACTCAAAGTGCATATCATAACATACATGATGGATCCTATTACTGAAGTATAGGGAATTCCATTCATACGCAGTCTTTGCTCTTGTGTTCTTGGACACTCATATTTAGAAAGGTAGATCTCGTGAGACATGGGAAGATAACCTCTTCTTGACTACTTAAGGTTAAATCTAGCAAAAATCTTATCTATGTATCTACTTTGAGAAAGACCTAGCGGTCTGCTGGATTTATCATGGTAGATCTTTATACTAAGTATAAAAGCTGCTTCTCCAATGTCTTTCATGGAGAACTTCTTTGACAAGTATAAAATGATCACACTCCCACTAGCCTTCTTATATACATAGGGCTCATTAGCATTTGGCACAAAACTAATTTCTTGGATTATCTCGTCAAACCTAATATTTCAACTCTTTGATGCTTGCTTAAGTCCATAAATGGAACTTTACAATTTCCACACCTTTGAGCCATCCTGAGATGTAAAACCATTAGGTTGTATCATATATACATCCCTATCGAGGTAACCATGAAGGAACGATGTTTTCACATCCATTTGCTAGATCTCATAATCATTATGAGTAGCAATGGCAAGGAGTATTCTGATAGACTTTAGCAGGGCCACTAGTGAAAAGGTTTCATCATAGTCAATACCTTTTTTCTGACTATAACCCTTTGTAATTAGTCTTGCCTTATAGGTAATTACATTACCATCCATGTCAGCTTTCTTTTTGAAACCCACTTACATCCTATGGGCATCAACCGAGTTCCAAACTTGATTTTGTATATGGAGTTCATCTCTAACTTCATAGCTGTAAAACATTTATCAAACTATGAGCCTTCCATTGCTTCTTTATAAGTATTATACTCATCATCTTTCATGAGACAAATGTGTTTATCATCAGTGATGAAGTAGCCATATCTTTCAGGAATGATTGGAGCCCTACCTGACCTAAGCAATGTCGGTGTTATAATAGGTTTTTCCATTATTGCACTTTCTTGTGTAATAGGTGTAGGATTGATTAGTTGATTGTTTGTTTGATTTTCTTGAGCATACAACTCAAGATTGCTCCCATTAGCTTCTCAAGTATGTGTTCCTTCTTGAGGAACTTAGCATTCCTAGAAGTAAGTACCATTTGTTCCTTGGGATCGTAAAAGGTGTAAGTCATAGTCTTCTTGAGGTAACCTATAAACAGAAACTTATCAGACTTAACACCCAACTAATGTGAATTAGTCCTTTTAACAAAATCAAGACATCCCTAAACTCTTAGGTGAGAAAGAGTTGGTTTCTCACCATACCACCTTTCATATGATGTTTGATCAACTGATTTTGAGGGAAATCTGTTTAGAATATAAATTGCACTCTCAAGTGCATAACCCCCAAAAGGATCTGCTAAATTATGCTTAGCTCATCATGGACCAAACCATATAAAGCAAGGTTCGATTCCTCCTTTCTAACACTCCATTATGTTAAGGTGTATAAAAAGGTGTCTATTGGAATACAATACGATTATCTCTTAGATGATCTTGAAAATCTTAGCTCATGTATTCACCTCCTCGATAAAATCGAAGGGTTTTGATACCTTTTCCAATCTATTTATCTACTTTAGTTCTGAAAGCTTTGAATTTCTCAAAACTTTCCAACTTGTGCTTCATAAGGTACAGATAACCATATTGTGAGTAATCATCGACAAAGGTTATGAAGTAGATGAAACCTTCAAGTGTCTTAACAATCATTAGACCACATACATCGAAGTGTATTATTTCCAAAGTACTTATTGCACGTTGACCCTTTCCTTTGAAAGGATTCTTTGCCATCTTCCCTTTTAAACAAGTCTCGTACGCCCCATAGAATTCCCATTTCAATTGGCCAAAGTCATCTCATTTGAGTAACTTAGTTAATCGAGTCTCATTTATATGGCATAGACGATAACTCCACAAGTATGAAGATTTCTCATTATCTAATTTCGATTTCTTAGCAATATTGATATTTGGAATCTCAGTTTTGGTATCTAGAACATAAACACCATTCTAACACATTCCACAAGCATAAAGAACATTATCGTTGTGACTTTGACATTTATTATTGAAAAATAAAATTTCAAATCCCTCCGTTGTTAAACACGCAACAGAAATAATATGCTTAGTAACGACATGAATGTAATAGTAATTATTCAAAACTAAAAACTAGGCCACTAGGAAAATGAAGGCTATATGTCCCTACAGCTATTGCCATTTCCAACTCTTAAGTCCATTTCCCTCTTTGCAAGCCTCCTACTATTCCGCAACCCTTGCATAGAAGTACAAATTTGAGTACCACAACTTGTATTAAATACCCATGTAGATTCATAAGGAACTGTAGAGAAACTCTTTATCATGAAAATACTTGAAGTAGATGCATCACTTGGCTTCTTCTTCACTTGTTTAGAAATCTAAACCTTGCAATCCTTATACCAGTGACCTAATTTTCCACATTGGAAGCAAACTTTTGCAGTTTATTTCTTATAACCTTAACCTAGTCATCAAAATTGATCCTAATCAACTTATTGTTAAGAATTGGGTGAAGGTTTATGTTTTGATTCATTGTTCAACCAAGATATAAGATAGAAATTATTCAAACATTAGTATATGTACATGCATCTAATATAAGGTCTTTAATTAAACACATCTTTCCTACTATTTTTATCGACATTCAAATAACCCCTTTTATTGAAATCAAGATACATAGTTGGACCATTTTCCTTAGTAGGTAGCATCCATAACTCATCTAAGGTAACCGCCACTATAATAGGTCAAGCCACAATAAACAGACATGGTTAGAACATGTCCATTTGCATTTCATGCAATTACTAATCCATTTGAGTTTTCTTTCTCTAGACGTGCATATCCAATTGTACAACTCATCAAATACGTCTCCAATTCGGCATTAGCTCCAATTATATGGAGAACTAATCCAGTTCGATTAAGGCTTTAACCTCATCTAGTCTCATTGTCAAAAACATGTTAAGGGAAGGCATGTTGTACATGTTCTTACATCCGTTATTAAGGTTCGTATCACAGAATTTGATAGGAGGACTATTTATTACCTTAATATTATTATAAGGATTTCATTGGTGTAGTTTGTCTCACCCCAGTCTAGGACTTAATGATGGATATGATTATGATAACTATATTTCTGGGCTATAGGGAATTATTAATCTAAGGGATCATGCTCAAGACTGGTACATCATAATCATTCCATTATGCCAAAACTCCACATAGCATGCAAAATAAAAAAGCTACATGCTTAAGTTCTTACACCTATATTTGTAAGTTTTAATTAACAATTTAAACTATGATTGTAAAACCATATGCGAAATCCAATTCCCATACTAGAAATCAACTAAGTCATAAAAGTCCCTTTGGTACATTGAACTTAATACAAATGGAGATTTCCAGGTTAGAGAGGCCCCCTTAGAGTGAATGAGTAGCCAAATCCAATCCTTGCCAAAATAACCATGGGTACTTCAATTTAATAAACCATAGACAATTATGATTTAAAGATTTTGTTCTTTTAATTGAGTGAAGTACTGAACGATCCTAAATTTAAAGCATTTACACGTATAGTAAAACATTGTTAATTTTATGATAATCATCTAGACTAAGTTTGAACAAAATCTTAATCTAGTTATCACAAAATTTTCTATAACAGGAATTGAAACCTAAGTCATGCATATCATACTTTAATCAATTCATAGAAAATCATGTTTTAGTATACAAGTGGCCGCTAAACAACTCACAGACCAAACTGAAAATAACTGCGAAGGCACTTTTCCAAAAGGGGAATAAGCCTTCAAAAGAATCTTGCATATAGAAGAGAAACTCCGGGAGGATCTCAAAATAATTTGCAAGAAAGAAGTCAAGTTTAGAAGAGAAAGGTTAAACTGAAGTGGATTGAAAGAGGAGGAGAAAACTCCTTTATACAGGGAGAAGGGGAGAAAAAGAGCTCCCTTATTAGCAATATGGGATGGGGATATCCCCATCCCACATGCGGGTCACCATGCGAAGCTCTAAGGTTCACAGGTTTGACCCACGCACAAAGCCCGCTTTAGCGGGCTGTGTGTCACACAAGGTAAGCTCATTTGGGCTTGCCTTGTCCCACAAATGCAAGCTTGCGAGACTTCGTGCTAGCCATGCTTGCGGTGCCGCTGGTGGGCCTGTACTACAGGCCCATGCAAGCGCTACAATGCAGCGCTTGCAAGAGTGTAGCCCTAGCAGTGCTAGCACATGTTGGCAACCCCTGAGCACGTCGAGTGTTAGTGTAGTAGCCACACAAGCCCTCCCATGAACAACTCGTGTTCTCGAGGCCCACTTGAAAAGGGTAAAAATCCTTTGCTACATATATTAACATATTTATCCCTAATCCCTCTTATGAAAAGGTTAATTGGTCTATCCATTTAGTGGTCTATCCAAATGATCTTGACTACCCTGTTATTCTTGGTGTAGACCCCATCTATAAGTTCTTTATTTGGTCCGATGAAGGCTCAATGTGTGTGACCTCATGGGATCTCGAAGTATAGAGTCGTTATAGGTTAAACCTAAACTTAGCTTCCCATCCGAGAACCTTTAAGCTTAATGTTCCTGACCTATATGGAACCCGATGTCTCTAGACAGTCAAATGGGCTTTCTAGCAAAGGCGTATGATCCCCCACTACTCAAAAAGTCACATGCTTGTGACTTGATCCGGTTTTGCAATATTGACCAATACAATACACTCCTTCCATCATGTTAAGTATTAGCCAGTTTATTAAGCTCGTATAAAGTGATAGCTCATTTAATAGCTGTAGCAATCTGGAAGTTAGACTTTTTCACGAAGAACACCACCTGCATTTATATACTGAGATTGACTAGAAACCTGTTCTATCAATCTCATACTCTGATCAGAGGTTTAGGAGTGTGTTAACTCTACAAGAGGCACTATATTGGTAATCATTTGTATCATCTTGATTACAGGACCCAAAGTATAGCAACTTCAGTACAAGGTAACTAGTATCTCAGGTCTGAGGATACTCATATTGCTACTACAATAAGACATGACACCAACACATGGATATAGCTATTTTTGAGTGTTTGTCTTATAACGGTATCCAATGTATTACCCGAATACATTCTTGTGTTAACTCAAGGTACCACCTTCATCTCATGAGATTGGTTGCTTGGATCCAATCCAAGGAGTAAGCTTACCCATGCTAGTCTGTCCAGTTCATTAATGTCCAGTCTCAATGAAACTATGACTAGGGATATTTATACGTTTCCATAATTACATGTGTGTGAAGTTCTCACTACACATATCTCCCACTATGTCCTTGCACTTTCATGTTATGAAATAGTCACGGACTTTGTTTTAATATATCAACGAATACATACATACATACCGAACCTGGAGAATGGTGAAGTAAACTCCAATTTATGCCAAAATGACACTCGCAACATCAAGATGAAGGAAGGTCTCCGTAAGCTCTACTGCAACAGGCAATCATCTAATTGTCATTCAAAAAATGAGCGACACTAGTTGGAATGGGTGACTTCCTAGCCAACCTCACAGATGTACTCGACCATGAGTAAAAGAGAGACCATAGAAGGCTAAGTCGGGTGATCATGAGACATACCCATACACCATGACAACACAACATCCAGCTGGGCTCTTTGAGATGAAGGGCGTGGTCGAATCCAAGTTCTAAAGCTTGAATAGGTCTATAGAAAAACCAAAGATGAACATTAGTATAGCTATTGGCATCCATCTAGGGAAAGAAAAAAATAAGAATAGTAGAGAATTCCTCAAATATAGGTCATATCTCTAAAGTAGCCGAGCGGAATACATGATATAGTGGATCCCAAAAAGACGCACATGCTTGAAGAAGTGCGGTGTTCACCTGACGGTGCACAAAGAAGGGCAGGTTCTCTAGCCTGAAGCGACTCAATCTTGTGCAATCATCAATGTTAAAAGATGTTGTGAACCCTCTGAGTTTAGTAGTTATGGTTAGCCATCTCGAAAAGAAGAATAAATGAAGAGAAGAAAATTTTAGAACAAGAGCCTCGCCAACAGCAAGGGGCCCCCTCTTTCCTTCAAACAAGAGCCTCACTAGGGGATAAGAGCCTCACTAGCAGGAACAAGAGCCTCGCCAACAATAAGGGGTGTCTAAGATCTCTCAAGCAGGGGTCACACCAAATTTTCATAGCAACAACTATATATACATATAGGGGAGCTAAGATTCTCCTCAGCCTAGGGTTCTTCATTTATCATTTGAGCGATGAACACTCCGAGAAAAAAACACAAGATCAAAGGATTATCATGCAAAGATTACCAAGAACATGTAGAAACATCACAAATTGGGAACTAAAACTATGCATTCATCAAAGTGTCAAAGATTCAACATCTAAATGGACGAATCAAAATAAGAAAGCCTACATCTACAGACCATCAAGACCATCTATTGTTCGATATGAACAAATGGTTCGTACACCAAAACTAATGGGCCAAACAATGCCCAATCAATGACCATAATATCGGCTAGTCGGAGAGCTAGACTTTATACCTGAAGAGCTACCATCATCATCATCCTCTCAACAGCCTTACCTTGTCCTAAAGTGCGGATAGTGCATACCTTGCCAACCTTTCCTCCGCAACCAAAGGTGGCCCTCTGTGCCGCACCACCATGGGATGGACACACCATGGAATTAAGAAGAGGATGCATGCTCAAGCTTCCATGCCTCGATTGCCTCACCTCCTCCTCCAATCTTTCCACATCAGTTCTCAAAGTACGGGCCTCATTTTGGGGCACATGACATGCTAACAAGGAGTCATCTCTCTCGAGCTTGGAAATGCGGTAAGTAGTTGCCTTCTCCTAGAGCTTCTCCCTCAACATGTCACTAGATTCCAAGCTCAACTCAAAGATTACCGGCAACGAAGAGAATACCAGGATCAAAGATAAATTTATATACTATGCACACATGCATATTTATTTCTATCACCGTATATTGTCATGCATCATATCACACTACACATGCACAATATAACATAAATATTGAATGTTTTGTATGCCAACCAACCTCGCATATAGCATCCTGGGCCACAAGTAGATCTAGAGCTGTGAAGAGAGCCCTAACATTATGTTCTGCTTCCCTTAGAGGAACCTCTCACAAGTAAATATCAACAACACAAGCCTACGTGGGCATTAAACCATATAGTAAAATCACTTATATGGGTTAAATCTGTCAGAGTGAAATGGATGGGATATCCACTATCCTCTAGTCTATGAAGACTCCTCTCTTTGGGCTTGACCCTCAAGTAGAAAGATATCCTCACATTGGTGCGCAAGATGCATTCCTTAAACTCGGCATGGAACCACCAGCCCTCTCCTTAGCCATCATGAGCCTTATTGCTCGCACCCGTGATAGTCTTCTTTTTCTTCAAGGGCAATCCCTAAAAGATGCAACCAGCACACAAAGGTCAATCAACAAAAATAACATGGCAAGAAAAATAATGGAAGCGGGATATACTTGTGAAGGATCATGTCCAGAGCCACTCCAAATGACCCACTTAGAGAAATCCAACCTCCACACCCCATGTGACTTACCTGGTCGACGTACCAACTCTAGATCATTCCTCATTGCTAGGGGAAGTATTGTCACCATTAAGGGCATCGGGGTCATCTCTCATAAGCTATGTATCAACGAAGGTAAAAGAACTCCCCTTTACAATGGGAACCTCAATACCATGGCTAGAGATGTACAAAATTTGGTTAGCATGGCTCATCAAATGGGGCTAAAAGGCACTAACTAGTAGAAGAGGTGGGATAACCCTCACAGCCATAGTACTCACATTTTAACCTCGGATGCACTCCCCCATGTACCACCCCAAGGACATCGAGCACTTTAGCATAAATCAACGATCATCTACCTCCTCCCTATGCCTCTTCACTTCTGCCTAAACGAAGGTGATCAACCAAGGATCAACATGCACTTGTGAAAGATAAATCTTCATAGACAATATGCCACAATGAAGCACTATATCAAATTCAAAAATTGAAGGAAAGACATACCTACCTGAGACAGATGGCCCTCAAGTGGTGATGATATCCATCACGAGTTAACAGCCTAGTCCAAGTCAGATCAATCCAAGAAGCAACTAAAAATTTGTTTTCCCCAACACCCTTCGATAAATGAGGAGGAGGTATCACTCGGTGCATAAAAGCTGAAATATGCATAAAACTCAAAGAAGCTGTCAGTATATGTCAAAAGAAAAGGAGATCATACGTATCACTAGATAGGTGAATATTAGTATGAGGACGTGAGGGGCTCTCAAAAACTTCTTCAATCCATACGCATAGGTGTCAAGCCCAAAATATGTCTGACCCAAGACGGATTGAGGCCAATGTTTCTCCCTAATATAGTCTACATCAACTAGTGCCTACAAAAGGCCGAGGTTAACCTTGCTCCCCGACATAAGAAAGAACATCGTAGTTAAAAAGACGATGAGGAAGGTTTAGGTGAATTAATCAATATCGTCAACAAATATCTTCTGATGGCTGATATAGTATTCCTACACATTAAAATAGGATAACTTATCCTTCGATCCAATCTAAACTAGGACCCCGAGCAACTCCCTCACTTTAGCTCCTACGTGAAGGGAATATTGAAACCTCTCATAATAGGCATGTAAATGGATCACTTCTCCATTCCTACTCAAGCTAGTCATTCCCACCACTTTAAACGACGTGATAGTAAACTCTTTAATAGGTAGATAGAAGGTGTGAGTCACCTTAGACCATCGCTCAACCAAAGCATACAGTGCCAACCTAAAGGTGCCATATGGTGAAGGTAGAAGTGATGAGATCAATGGGACAATTCTTGTACGCTCCAACGTGGCTACCATAGTAGGCCGACTCTGAATAGCGTTCCAACATCCTCTATAGTGACTCAAGGATCTAAGGTTCTCGATGCATAATGATATTTCAAAGGTAATAAGCACAAACATCTCGGTTAAGTAAGTAGTCCATTCTACTTAACTTTTTACAAAAATATTCGCACATCACTTCACAGAATAATAGAGAGGCTTCTAGCGAGTATCTATTCTATCATATCCTATTCATGTCGATCTATTCCTTATAGGTTTACATAAATATCTCTACTTTATTCATATACATGTGACATAAAGTACATCAAAAAATATCCCATACTCAACAAATTCTCATATTGAGTTTAATGCAAAAATGTTCAAACATGTGCATTAGATTTAATTCTATGTTTTATCTGATGATATAACTCCTAGTTAATCATCTTCCTGCCATTAAGCTCACTCTATAATTTTTCTCCATGAAAAAGTAAGTTTTAACAAATTTTATCCTCCAAATCATGCTTTTATATGTGTTTAATCATGATAAAAGCAACATTCATCACTCAAAAGAAGTTCAAATGCATCATGAAATTCATTAAATATCTTGGAAGTCCACCGAAAGGTGAAAAAACCAACATTCTAGTGCCTAAGGGGCGTTGAGGCTCCATCTTAAGGGGGCCTCGGTAGTAGTAGGGGCGTCGGTGCCCCTAGGCAGCGCTGACGCCCCCTCCCTATCGTAGGGAGTTCATGCGATAAATTTAAAAATTGTGAGAACTCCCTTGTTTTAACTCCAAATTCGATTTTGTTTTTTCGGGTGTTCTCCATCAAATATCATGATTACATATAGCAAACACATCAAAATTCTAGATTTCATATCTCAAATTTACAGAATCATAACTAGGTCAACTCGATTGTCCCTTTTTCTGACTAAAAACACGCCTACCATTACCCTCAAGAGTGACCCGACTTTGGATTATTTTTCACCACATCGATGTGTCCCGACACTAATAATTTTCATTGTCGGTTATAATTTCCTTTGCGTCAATTAACCGTTGATTGGCCAATGAAATTCAAAAGTTCAATTTCAAAGTAGGAATTCAAAAAATTGAATTCTTTACTTTTCACTTGGTAAAAATTCAAAAATCTGTTTTCTCATCCAAAGTAAAAATATTCAAAAAATTGGATTTCTTACCTTTTACTTGGTAAAAAAATTCCAAAAATTTTAATTTATCACCTTCCCCTTTACTTCACATAAAGTGAAAAATTAAAAAGTTGAATTTCTTACTTTTTTACATAAAGGAAAAAATTCAGAAAGTTGAATTATTTAGTTTCCCACCTTGTGAAAATTTCAATATTTTTCACCAAAAAGTAGAATTTTAATTTTTTTTTCTAAAAAGTTAATCATTTACCTTTCCAACATACTTTGAAGGTAAAATTCCAAAGTGACCTTGTCTTCACCATGGAAAAAATTGGATACTATCCTCATATCACCATACCTTCACCCTGGGAACTATCACACAACAAAAGCTGCATGTGTCATTTATATGAAGATAAGTAGTAAAACACGTGCCACGTCCAATGCATCTAATCAATAACTAAGGGCATAGTATTCAAAGACATTTTTCACTTTTTATGACAAGGGATGACACATTCACGATAATTTCACCAAGTTAATCCAAAAGAAGAAAGATGATAACACATATGAGATCATTCCACCTCGAGTCAATACATCAACCAAGATGAGTCAACCCAAGAAGCGAAAGGTGATGATGTATACATGATCATTCCACCTCAAGTTAACACATAAACCAAGACGAGTTTCCTAGCAGAGATGAGTCAACCCAAGAGGCGAAAGGTGATGCGCATACGCAATCATTCCACCTCAAGTCAACACATCACCAAGACAAGCTCCCCAATAGAGTCGACTCAACCTAAAAGATGAAAGATGATGATGCATATGCGACCATTCCACCCCGAGTCAACTCACCAACCAAGATGAGCTCCCTAGTAGAGTCGATTCAATCCAGAAGATGAAAGATAACGATGTATTTTTGATAGATCCACCTTGAGTAAACACTTTCTCGAAAGATGAAGGATGATGATGCATAGGCCATCATTCCACCTCATATGAATCCAAAGAATGACGCATATGTGATCGTGACACATTATAGGAAACATATCAATACAACATCGTTACACATGTTTATTCTTAATTGAAGGGGAAAAAATTTTTGTTTCCAACAAATATCAATTAAGCAATACACATGTTGTTAGACGATAAGGTAAGAATATCCTGTTCCTAGTGCTCTTCGTCGCGTAATCATTCTTAAAAACCATTTTCATAGTAATTCCGCGAGGGGTAGCTAGTGAGCACGGGATTTCCACCGTTTCATGAAACGATGAAGTCTTTTAAACTTGGTCTTTCGACACTTCTAAAATCGTGAGGGGAATTTACATCATTTATGAGATAAGTTCGAGATGATTTAAGCTTTCGAAACATACCAGTCACACTAAAAAATACCCAAACACATACAAAAAGTACCCAAGACGCATCCAAAACTAGCCAAATGGCACCAAAAGAGCAAACAACGCACACCCAAGCTAGCGGAGAAGTCAAAAAATAGACTTCTCACAGTGAAGGGATGTCGGTGCCTAGAAAGAGCCTTGACGCCCCTACTAGGGGCACCCCCTTCAGCAGGGGCGTCGGCTCTCCCAAGGGGCACCAAGGCCCCTTCGTGGTAGTTTTAACAGTTATTGAAATTGTCAAAACCCGACTAACCCATGAAAATTAGCAATGTCTGAGCGATTTTCTGCTCAAACTTTCCCATATTAACCCCTTATATTCACTCATTCAACACACTTTAAATTATACTTAAAACTTCTCTCTAGCAGGAAAAATACACTTCAATTTTCTATATTCGTGCGTTCTTGAACATTCAAATCTCGAAAATTATCTTGAACAAACCTTTAGTGATGTAATCAAATCCTCTCAAGGTGGATTTTTATCGAAAAGATAAGCATCCGAGTTCCTAAACTTTTATTTCAATTCAATTTCGTTTCATTTTGCATTTTGAATTTTTGAAAGAGGGAACCTCCTTGAGGAATGGGGCCCTCCCTAGAAAAGTGGGAGCCTTGCCGAGATAAGGGCACCCTCCTTCTTTCTAGAGGGAGCCTCCCCGGAAAATGAGAGCCTTGTCAAGCTAAAAAGAGCTTCTGTAACGTTTTCTCAAAAATGCTACCTCCCTTTATCACTTTTATCAGCTTTTAACATTATTTTGATGTTTCATGGGCCATAGTTATTCATTTTTATCATCAAAAACATATTTTTTACGATGATGGAATAATCAAATGCATTCTTTCTAAAGAATCAGCTCGAAATGGGTTATTTCAAATCTCATTTCCTTTCAAAAATCATTTCTTTCAAACTAATGTTGTTTTGCGAAATCATCAAGATCTTGAGGCGCATATCAATGTTTGTATCCCTAAAACTCAAACTCTTTTAGTTATTTTATTTATTATGATCATTATGTGAATAAAATGCACCTAAAATACTTAAGTAATAATCATGTTGCAAATAAGAAAAATGGTTTGATTTAATTTAACCAATAAAAAGTACGTAAGCCGTACAAACTCGAATCTCCGATAATTCTCCAAAGAGCTAATCTGGGTGATGAATCCATTTTTCTAACATGATTTCGTAGAATTTTTTTTTCAAAACAAATATTTTAATTAATGATATTATATTTAAATATTACCAAAGGAGAGATTTTTACAAAAGGAGGGATATTATATCATCATATATGATGCTATATGATAATTTTAGATATTTAACTCATGTCTAGTCTAGCTAAGGATTGAGCTTTAATATCCATCCACTTCAAGGACACCTCCCCTTCTTGGGACAATTCATCAGTAATGGATTCAAAATATTCATTAAAATGTCGTATTTTGATCTGTTTTCCAAAATCAATTTATTCTCTTGTATTTTCTTTGCGAGTGACTTTACAAACTTACTTTATGACCTGCCAAAAGGAGGTTTCTCATGAGTTCACTAAACACGCTCACGCGACCTACCTTCTCCACAAAACCTCGCCCGCTCATAGCTGGGCAAATTGAAGAAAAAACTCGAAAAACATAATTCCTTTGTGATTTGAAATATAGAAAACTCATACTGATAATGTGTTAGAAAATAATCTTTATAGCTCGAATCACGTGAAGATAATAGAGATGAAGAGACTATGAGATTAGATGTTGTATTTTTATATATGAATCATTAGTTTACAATGCAAATTACAAACACATATTTATAGAAAAAACTTATATGAAGAGATAATTACAAATATTAGTTACACAAATCTTAGACTTAAATTCCTTGGCAAAAACTTGGACATCAAGTCAACAATTATGGATTAGTTTGACTGGAAAACAAAAATGCTAAAATACATACGTGGTTTGTGAAATAACTGTAAATACTACCTTCTTTTTTTAGTAGTGCTCTTGTTAATTTAACGCTTTTTAATAAACAATTAATAAGGGTATACAAGTAATAATCTATTCCTAATGGTTTATTTTTTCCAACTCAAACCATGCATTTATTATTACAAAATAAATAAGAATATACATGGAACAAAGAGAAAAGAAATCATGAAATTTTAAAATAAACTATTACCTAAGGATTTTCGTGTTTTGATTATATAAATGACTAAAAGAAATAGAGGTAGTTTAAATAAAAATTTGAAAAAGAAAATCTGTATTTGTGAGTTCACCGGGAAAATATCCTAAATATGGATTTCGGCACTTGGCTTTGCCTAATCTATTATTAGCTAGCGTCTTTTAAGCTCGGCAAACAAAGAAATTAAAAACCTCAATATTTGCAGATGGCTCTTCTTCTAAAACCCCGCAATATCCCTCCTCTTTTTCTTCTTCGTATTTTCATGGCATCTCCTTCTTCTGCTTCTTCTTCTCTTCATTTTCACTCCTCTTCGCTCCCTCGCCCTCTGCTTTCGTTCGCCTCAAGGTTTTTCCTCTTTTTTCTTATTCTTTTTGACTTTTTTTTATCTGTTCCCGTTAAACTAAAGTTGTGGATAAGAAGCTCATTAGATTTGTTTACTTCAATTCAGGAAAGTTTAAAACTGTGCACAAACCATAATGCTGAGTTTTTCTCATGCTCTGGATAGTTGTGTGTTTGAATGGCGTGATTTCTTTATTTATATAATGAATTTTAGGTCTAATCGCTACGTGAGGAATTTCATTTCGAGTAGCTCTACCATTTGACTGCGTCATAATAAATATGATTATGCAATAAGCAGGATTAGATTTTGTTTCTTTGTATCTGCTCGATTGTTGAGTTGGCCAAAAGTCTCATTTTCATTTTGATTTTTTTTGTGGCTTATCACTTCTAAAATACTAAAATTCCGTGGATATATGACCTAACATGGATTAGAAATAACATTTTGTGTTTACTGATTGAAAGTTAATTTCTCGAGTCAAACTCTTCCTTGAATGATTTTTGGTTTATACTTTAGATAATGATTTTGTGTTGTTTTCTATGTAATACAGAGTGAGTTCTCCATGGAGGATGGTCCCAAGTAGGTTTTTTATTAAAAATTCAGGCTCGATGAGGGCTTTCATGTCATCTAATACTGCTACAGAGTCAACTCAAGAAAGCACAAACTCAAAGGCTTATGGTTCTGATCAAATTCAGGTAATTTTTTTGATTATGAATTTATTTTTCTTATTCCTCAACTATTTGTCATAGGATGTGTCATTTTGTTTCGGTCCTGCTTGTGGTTGTAATATGTTGGTTAGATATTTCGGCTGAAAATGAGATAATCTTCTCTTTGGCTTGTTTGTAAACTGGCTGAAACTTTTCAATGCAAGCTTTTTTATATGTAATTCAGTCATTTAATGAGCCAAAAGCAAGCTGGATTTAAACAAAATAGGAAATAAAAAAAATGAAGGAAACATATATTATAAATAACTCATGTCAAATTGCGTAATGTTATTAAGGTATTCATTTGAAACCTCTTAGTAGTCTAGTACACTTATTAATGTTGTCATAATCTTGCAACTTTCATCATAGGTTGAGAAAGCACTTGCACAAGTATTTCCATATCAATATTAAAGATACTCAAAATTAAAATCAGAAAGAGATTATTTTTGAAATTTTATATGAGTTCGTTTGAAGAGTCTAAACTTGAACCAACTTGTGAGTCCAAACATGCTGCTTCATAGAGTATATCAATGAGATTAAAGAGGGACTATGAGTTGTGCTCTGAGTTCTCATTAATAACTATTCCTGTGCCTGTGTGTGTTGATGCTTAGCCTGCTGGGATTTCTGAAAATTTTTTAAATTTGGTAAAAGAGTTCATCTAATCTTTTTGTAGTATGATGGTAAAATAAGGTCCTTATCTGTCAGGGATTATTTGCTTGGTATTGATTTTTATCAGGTGATTTGTGGGTGGTACTGCTTTTTTTTAATATTTTTCTATCAATCTCTCTATTT
Organism: Euphorbia schlechtendalii; assembly: GCA_949673415.1. Lineage (NCBI taxonomy): Eukaryota > Viridiplantae > Streptophyta > Magnoliopsida > Malpighiales > Euphorbiaceae > Euphorbia > Euphorbia schlechtendalii. The sequence continues at coordinate 16,102 of CATIWQ010114926.1, read as the reverse complement.
TTCAATGATACAAAGGTACTAAAAGGACTGGACCCTGTTAGAAAAAGGCCTGGAATGTATATTGGGAGTACTGGACCTCGTGGCTTGCACCATTTGGTAATACCATTGCTACTTTAATTTTGGAGGACCATTTCTAGTTAATGTACATGTATCATATATCTACTTACTATTATTATGTTATCAATAATTTTGATACTATCATCATATAAAGTTTTCTGTTTCCTAGGTTTATGAGATATTGGATAACGCTATTGATGAGGCCCAAGCAGGATTTGCTACAACAATAAATGTTGTTTTGCATTCGGATAATTCTGTCAGCATTATGGACAATGGGCGTGGGGTATAGTGCTCTTTTTTCTTCTCTCTCAAGACAATGTTTATGAATGGTTTTTTCTTCATAGTATCATTATGTGCATGTATTTGGCATAAGTTTTATTTTGTTATTTTACCAGTAGTGATATGTTGTACTAGTTTTCTTTACTCCATTAGATGATTGCGTGGATTGGCAATATGCATTCAGGAAGTTTACATGAATTGGCTCATTATATTTTCATATAAGAGTCAATGTACATCCTGAAGAAATACTCCTTATATTGTACTTTTTGAGGCACGGTCTATACAAGTATAGTAAGATGTGCTTTCACTGTAATTGGTCTCCGTGGACATGAATCACCGCCCGATATTGCAAAACATGTTACCTTGACCCATTCTCTTTGATAATGTTTGCTTTTTTCCATATGATTTTGATATTTATAATGCTTTCTGTGATATTCTTCTTTTCATCAATTTTTAGGAAAATTTCTCTCTTTTAATTGCTTTAGAAATGAGTATTCGGCTATTTCTAATCTATAAATAGTATATTATTTTCTTAAATGCTTCTCTGTTTTTCTCTGTGCAGATTCCAGTTGACCTGCATCCGGTTACAAAGAAGTCTTCTTTAGAGACCGTGTTGACGGTAGTACTTTGTTTTCTGACAGTTCCATTGTAGACTGTATTATGTCAATGGAGGTTTGACTGTTTTCTACTGCATTTTATCAAGATCTCGAGATGACGAGATCATTAAATTGTTAATAGAACATCTTATGGTCGAACACTATTACATTACTGGTATCCTTACACAATAAATGGGACCACTGAAACAAGTCATGGATTTTAATTAGTGCATAAAATTCAGTTCCTTCATTAACTCAAGAGGCTTGTTGATTGATTTGTGATCCTGTTCACAAAAAGCCAATCAGAATAATGTCATTAGAAACTTGATTAAGAATTGCATGTGGTTCTTGGTGTCCTTGAAACAGCTGTACCAATGTTGTTTTGTTATCGAGATATTTTTTACTGAAGTTGTAGAATCATTTTGTAATTTTCACAATAGTCATGGAATATATTTTGCCAAATGATTGAGAGGGTTGTAAAATTACATCCACTAATGGATACTTTTATTTTTAAACTTTTGCTTAAGAGCTTTGAAAGTAAATTCTCTTCAATTTAGACATATCAGGCTATAAACTTGAAAATTTACTTAAGAGTCATTTAAATAACTACTGTTACATATATTCAATAATTAATTTCTCTTTTATTTTCTTATGTTATTTTTATTATGATTATCAAGATTTTGATTTAAGTATAATGCATTCTGCTGGGCAGGTCTTACATGCTGGTGGAAAATTTGGTGGTTCTAACAGTGGTTACAGTGTCTCTGGTGGATTACATGGTGTGGGCTTGTCTGTTGTGAATGCCTTGTCTGAGGTGTGGATTATCAAATTCATCCAATAAATCCATTACTTTAATAATCAGATCAGATCCTGTACATTTTTTTACTTATTAATTAGGAGATTAATGCCTTTAGCTTGTTTTTTTCTGCCATTTTCTTTATTTTACTGCTGCTTGCTACAACTTGTAGGTTTTCAACTGATTCTAGGCATAATAGTTGAACAAAACAGAATGTGAAGATGCCATACCTACAGTCGAATATGAATTTTGCTCTTTACGATATTTTATAGCTTGACATAATTAGTTCATTTTGAAGTATGCCCAACTAAACATTTCTAAATTAATAATATTGCAAATGACTGATACTGTAAATTGGTAACAATACTAAATGAAAGTTTGATGTTTCTTAATATGACATGGATGCATTTCTTGTTTCCTTTCTCTTTTCTTAAGTTAATTCATACGGTGGTTCACAGGGATTAGAAGTTAAAGTATGGCGTAATGGGATGGAGTACAAACAGAGATATATTCGAGGAAATCCAGTAACTGCTCTTAAATGTTCTTCACTCCCAGTTGAATCAAAGCATCTTACAGGGACTTCCATTAGATTTTGGCCTGACAAAGAAGGTTTTCTTTACTTTTAAAGCCCCATATGCATAAGATAGTTATCAATTTACACTCTCTTGACTGTTCTTAATTATATTCAGTTGTTGGCCACCTTTGCTTTATTTGTTTCTTCTTGTACTTTTCTGCAGTATTTACTACTGCGATTGGGTTTGATCACACCACAATATCTGCAAGAGTTAGGGAACTTGCTTTCTTAAACCCAAAGGTTAAATAGTTTGCTTTAATGACAAGCATCTCGTAAAATTTCATCTTCCAATTATTCGAAGCTGGGTAGCTATCTATTGTCATCATGTATTTGGCTGATTATTTAAATTTGTCTATTACCTCAAACAGCTAACTATCACTCTGAAGAAGGAAGACGATGATCCAGAAAAGACCCAATATCACGAATACTGTTTTGCTGGGGGGTTGGTTGAGTATGTGAAGTGGCTAAACACAGATAAGGTTGCCATTATATTTCCTTTTTCTTTTAAAGTTAATGCAGGTTTTTTGGAGTTTCAGACTTCCAATTTCATTTAAAAGACTGTTTTCCTATTCAGTCTAGACTACGCAAACATGTTTCATATTCTTTTTTTTACAGTGTTTGTGTACTGTGACATCTAGAAGCTTAGAACAGAGTTTTAAGACGTGTGTTATGTATAATGGTTCAGACAAAAAAAAGAGACATGGTGATGGGTGTGGGAACTAAACCGGCTAGACAGTGCTCTTTTAAACCAAATCAAGATATTGGTATTCATTTTATAAAAGATTTTGGCTTAAGATTAAACAAAATTAATCTCAAAGTGTTTTTCAAAAGTAAATAAATTTCTGAGTAGATGGAATTTTAGGAAGACTTGATTCTCACATTTCTCTGATAGAGACTCCAAGATTTTCTTAATATGCCATATTGACTAGCCTAAACTGGAAAATGTATGGCTACAAGGATTTGATACAGTTGGGAGTGAATATGCTTGGCAATATTGATAGATATTTCGTGTTTAATAGAATTTTTTTTGTCTTGAATAGTAGAATATTTTGTTTGGTAAATTTTGCTCAGTTTTAGTTACGACTGAATTGATAATCAATGATGAATGACTGTAATTTGCTCCAGAATCCACTTCATGATGTCGTGGGTTTCAGCAAACAAATGGATGGGATCACAATTGATGTGGCTCTCCAATGGTAATTTATTTGTACTTTTTCATTTCACAACTTCTGTATTGCAATAGCCATTCCATCAATGCGTGACAGTTTGTTTATTCGTTCTTTCCTAGGTCTTCGGATGCATACTCAGACACAATACTGGGATATGCCAATAGTATACGTACTATTGATGGTGGAACTCATATTGATGGTTTCAAGGCATCATTAACCAGAATTCTCAATAATCTTGGAAAGAAGTCAAGGGTCATGAAGGTGTGTTCAGTTTCGTTCATTTCTCATTGTTTATCTATTCAGTTTGATTTCCCATTGCTGGAGTCCTTTTGTAGCATTTGACTTGGAATCTTAGCTTTTTCTTATAATGGAATATTACTGCATGCCAAATTTTAATGTTATTCATCAGTGGATTACATTTTTAAGTAGTTTAGTTGCCAACAATAATTTGCTTCTTTTAGGATAAGGATATTAATCTAAGTGGTGAGCATGTAAGGGAGGGTTTGACTGCCATCATATCAGTTAAAGTTCCTAGTCCGGAGTTTGAAGGTCAAACTAAGGTAAGGATTAGTAACCATTATTTTCTCAGAGTACTAATGCTCTTACCCATTTGAATTATTCACTTGTTACCTTTCTTCATTTCTAATAATATATATCTTGACTTTCTCATTGATGACTGAAAGACAAGATTAGGGAATCCAGAAGTAAGGAAAGTGGTAGATCAATCTGTGCAAGAGTATCTAACTGAGTATCTAGAATTGCATCCTGAAGTTCTTGATTTAATTCTTTCAAAGTCTCTTAATGCTCTCAAGGTGCCGTTCTTATAATCTCATATTTTGCTTCCTTTTCGTTATTTCCATTCTATGGCTAATTCTGTCATGTGGGCAGCCTATCATTTTGGACCTTATTTTATCTTTTTGTCTTATCTAGGCAGCTTTGGCAGCAAAGAGGGCGAGAGAGTTGGTGAGACAAAAGAGTGTGTTAAAATCATCAACTCTCCCTGGAAAACTAGCTGATTGCTCATCTTCAAATCCTGAAGAATGTGGTTGGTGTTTCTTTTAATATTCATGCTGTTGGATTTACTTTTTACTTCTGAAAGCTATGTTACCTGGACTTGGATATGGGTGCATATACTAGTGTCTGGTACGACCTTCTAAAAATTTTAGAATACGAGGTCACCGTCCTGATTTTTGACATGGGTATGGGGATTTGGAAAAATTACAAATAAGTAAAATTAAAAAAAAAACTCTTGAAATTTTATAAAAATATTGTCAACAGAAAAAAATTGAACTTTTTTTCATAAAAAACAGTAACATATTACACCTTGATGAAGCAAAAAAAAGAGGCATGAAATGAATATGGAAAACGCTCCACTGAAAAATTTATTGGTAATTTGCCTCTTTTATTAGTGTTTTGGTGTTAAAGAAATAATTAAATAGGTTAATTAAATAGAGAATATAGGGAGAGGCAGAGCCGTTGGCCTTGGTTTCCAGCTGTAAGCCAATGGTAAATAATAAGAATGAAAGGGTTATTGCCCTGTGGTTCCAGCTATGAAAACATAACAAGGCCCTAAGGGTTCTCTCTTCATCTTTTTCTCATTTTCTTTCGTGAAGTATGTTGAAGGACTATGTTGGACTTGGACGACCTACAATGCTCTAATATGAAATAAATAGTATGCCACATTGTATTATAGTCGGATTTTTCATTATTACAGTATATTGCATCATGAATGGTTATCCTTGTGGTTGTTTTAATGATTACTCACCATATGCCATATGGTTTATTTGCTACTTCGCTTCATTATCCTTGTTTGTTGACCATCACAAGCCTCCGATATCTCTGTCCGTAAAATTTATTGCTCAAAGTTAACTTTCATCCTATCTGGTGCGTGCGAGATATGATTGCCTTTAAATGATATTTGGTTCATTTTAGTGAAATCCTGAATCACAGTTAGCTCACTTGACTGCTATTATTAATGAAATTGTAGATATTTGATTTTTATCATTTGATTCTTGCAGAAATTTTTATTGTTGAAGGAGATTCAGCAGGTGGAAGTGCAAAACAAGGTCGTGATAGGCGTTTCCAGGTATTGGGAGCTTTTATGATTTCCTCAAGCAACTGCAGATACTAGCTTAGACATCAAACAAGATTAGGAGCTATTTTTATTGCTCATTCATTGTGTTGATTAATGCTAAAAACTTCTTGTGCTGAAAGCAATTTTCGTTTTCAAGTTCTAAAAGTTCTATTTGTCCAAGAAATCTATATAAGACCACCAGACAATACATTACCATCTAGGAAAAAATAAAAAAGGAAACCTGTTTTATTTAAATGAAGCTCCTAATTTTTAAGTAAACGTCAACCATGTGAGTAGTTTAAGTTTCAAAGTTCTTCAAACTTCCCTGAATCAGGAAAATAATTAATCCCTTGACTTAAAAATGTCTTCTATAATTTAAGGACAATAAAGTTGAATATATGGATGAAATATATATTATCTAATTTTGTGGAAGACTTGAAGTAAATTTACATCATAAAGTTCCAAGACATGTTTCATCAAGGGTTTCTTAGACTTTAGTAATTTCATCATGATATTTCTTCTGCATCACTGGCGCTAAGTCTGGATCAGTCTTGTTTTTGAATATGTCTATGTTCCCTTTACTATCTCGCAATTCATTCAAGTGTTGGAAGCCGTAAAATATAGATTTCTGAGATGCTTGCAGGCTATTCTTCCCCTGAGAGGTAAAATTTTGAATATAGAAAGGAAAGATGAGGCTGCTATGTACAAGAATGAAGAAATTCAAAATCTTATACTTGGCCTTGGACTTGGAGTGAAGGTTTTATATCTTCTCTTGCTCCTTTTGCCCATAATTCTATGTTAATTGTTGACCTTTATTGAGACACGGATTGTTCTTGATGTTTTAGGGAGAAAACTTTAAAAAAGATGACCTACGATATCACAAGATCATCATATTAACAGACGCTGATGTGGATGGAGCTCATATCCGAACCCTTCTTCTGACCTTTCTCTATAGATATCAGGTAGATAAAACTAAGAAAATTGTGGAATTCAGAAATTCTGGACTAAAAATTGAATTTGGATTATAATTATGTATTATTCTATCTTGAAGAAAGGCTTATTCGATGAAGGTTGCATATATGTTGGCGTTCCTCCTCTTTACAAGGTGCAACTCTATCCCTGTCTATTCCAAAAAACAATGCTTTTGGTTCACATTTTTGTGTTTTGGATTCGTTTTCTTATCATTGTTTCCCCAATAAAATGATTAGGTTGAGAGAGGAAAACAAGTATACTATTGTTATGATGACGCTGAACTCAAAAAGATTCAGGCTTCATTCCCTTCAAATGCATCATATAACATCCAAAGGTTTAAAGGTAATGAGACAATCTTAAGGTCTCCTTGTAGTTGTTTGTAGCTGTAAGCAGTTGTGGTATGAGATCGTATTCCAATACAGAGGGCTAACTCTGTAATCCTCAAAACAAGAATTTATCAGTTCTTCTCTCACTATGTTGGAAAAAGGGATTGGACCCTATGACATTTTAAATGTTCCCACATTGACTGGTTTGTTGGGTACCTGACCATTTATATGTATGCCAGTCAATCCTCAAGTTACAACATAATTTGAGGGCTATGTAGATAAATGTTTAGTGGGCTGCCAATAGATGTTCCCAGTTTCCTTTTAATTTCAGGTGTTCAGCTGGTTAACTTTTTCTGTGAATGTGTCTTAATGCCTAACAATATCATGAGACGAATTTATAGCATGGATCTGCATGAAGTGACCATCTACTAAATCTGTGAATTTGGGAATTCATTCTACGAATTGCACTTTTTAATTAATAATTTGAGTTTCAGTCGTTGCTTCTAATTTTTCCGATTCTTACCACATTTTACTCCATAAAAAACCTGTCTTGATTATCATACAAATTTAATATAGAAGCTGTTCTTTTTTAACTTATAAGATGTATAGAACTGACACTAAATTTATGTCAGTGTAAATTTGTATCTACGAAACTGAATGGAAAATGATTTCAAAAGATCGGAGGCGTAATTACCTGAATGAGGCCTTTTTTACTATTTCTAATAGGTTTGGGAGAAATGATGCCTGCACAACTATGGGAAACAACAATGGACCCTGAAAGAAGGATGCTCAAGCAATTGATTGTGGAGGATGCATCAGAGGCTCATAATGTGTTTTCTTCCCTAATGGGTGCTAAGGTAAGTCTATTAAGTTTGAATCTTATTTTCTTATTTCAAGGTGGTTATATAGGTGGCAAATTTAATAAGTTTTCATAAAGTCGGCTAGTGGTGACAATTCTCAACTTTTGATCATGTTTATTTTTGGATCAACGTTAATTTTACACAAACCTTTCAAATTCTATACTCCCTTAAACTAAACTCGTATTAGGTTTATATATGCATTAGATTTGAATTTTAAGTTATGAAATTCAATGTCTTGAAGTTAAATCATTTTTTAATGTTTTGACCTTTTATAATTTTATGAATGTGAACCGTATCTTACAATTCCCTTAGATTCACAATGCCCGTTCACAAAATTTGAATTGTAATTCTCAAACCGAATCTGGATTTGACAACTGAGTCAAATCATAAAAAATCACTTGTGCAGAGGGTGCTAACATAACATCAAAATAAATCAAAAGTGAATTGTCATTTTTTGTTTTAAAAGGCAACACACATTACACTAACATCGTGTCAACTACAAATTGGAATAGAACATAAATTGTCTACTTCCTCGTTGAGTTTGTCTAACTTTGCTGATTGTGTGTAATTTGCCACCACTTGTGATTTTGTTGTATGGCTTATTGTCCTATTAGGTGGATGTTCGAAAGAAACTCATCCAAAATTCTGCAAGGATGGTTGACATCGAACAACTCGACATTTGATAGCAGCATCAAATTTTGTAACACTGCACCATATTGACACTACTTGGCGGTTGATGTTGTTGGCATTGGAAGAGCAGAGAAAGACAAATCTTTTAGATGTTGCTCGTCTTCTCAGCATCTCGTGTATTTGTGTACTGCATTGGTGTAAAGTGGTAACTTATTTTGTCTGTTGGTTGTAGTTAAACAGTCCGAATCATGAACTCATCTTCAGTCTCTTCCCTTTAATCATTATGAATTATTTCTGTGAAATAACAGAATTTTGATTTTTTATTTATGGTTAAGGTCATTTTTGTGATTCATACTAAATTTGAAGGTATAGCTTGGATAAGTTAAGCTATAAGAGTTTATTGAAGATTAATCACTCGAAATTGATTCTTTAGTGCTGCGCTTGAAATCTGATGCTAGATTCAATTCTGCAACTATTGAGGACAACTGCAACAGTTCATTCAATTATGAGTTCAGTTATACATTTAAATTCTTTGTTGCATTACAATATGCTTATATCAATTCCAAGTGAAATTATATATGCATATTTAAGAAATGTACTACTATTAGATGACATATGGTATGGATTCTATTCCCAAGATCCGTAAACTTGTGATCAACACAAGGGAGGAGACCACAAAGGGTTAGCTAAATCCAAATGATGTCTTTGTTAATATTTAAGCTATGTAGTATAGAAGAAGATATGAATGAGGTGGAGAAGAATCTATCAGATCTTACCTTGGAAATTTTACAGCACAATTCAAATATGACAAATAAGAGTGATTTTGTTATTAATGTATATCTCGGTTAATTTTAGTAAAATAATGACATAATCACAAAAGGACTTGATAATATAGTACAAGTAAATTAAAGAGTGCAAGTAGAAAATGCAAAACATAATGTGGCATAAATTGGTAAAATAAGGAGGTAGCAATATGTAAAATCAAATTTGAGCAAGATTATAATTGTTTGCTCTTTTTAATATATAACGCTCTTAATCGGACAAAAAAATTAGCAAGAACAATTTTATTGAAGACATTAATATTTTGTTGGTAACAGAGATTACTTGGATGAATCTAAAGTTGTGATAACACTATCAGATTAAAATTATTTTGGTGGTTCTACCAAATTTTCAATCGTATAAAATCAGAATGTTTAAACAAGAATTTTAGAATCTGAAAATAAAATAATTTTTCGAACAACCTGATTCATGATCATTTTCAAGTATTTATATTTTTTCAAGGGACATGTCCAAAAACATGAATTTCCAGGATTATACAGTTCCGAAAATATATAATTTTTCAAGAAAAATGTAGATTTTTTGTCCAAAAAACATGATTTTTCGGGAACAAAAATTTTTTTTGTTCGAGCTAACGTGGTAGCTTGACCTCGGCCTAGGGCGCTGCCTCCGTACCCCCCAGGGGGCGCTGCCACCAAAACTCCTGAATCGTGATAGAACTCGAACAAGCATGCACTTCACACTCTCCCGACTTAGTCGATGATATATCACGATCACATTGGTCAATTAGTTAATCCAATTACACTAAAATTCTAACAATCTTCCCACATTTTAGTGTAATACTTGATTACTAAACAAAACCACAACAAATAACAAGCTCATGCATACATGAAATATCGTGACGATTGATTTTCATCTTAGTACATTACGCTTTCCAAATATTCGAATACCAAAGGTGTCACTATAGATTGAACCTTTATTATTCATTCTGAATACACGAAGATAATATACATCTAAGTCAACATTTTTAACTATTCTTACTTGATACTATTTTTATTAGCCCTATGTCCTAATTCTTCATAAGCATATCAAAAACCAAATCCCAACTTCTTGAAACAGCTAAACTTCATGCTTATATAGGTAGCTCTTTTACTCTTACACCTGCATATGCAATTTATCAAAAAAAGTACTAAGAAATTAAACTTCAACCTCCTTATCTTGCAACTCTGAACACACACCTTGAGACGTTTTATTCATGTGTTCCAATCTCGAAATTTTAAGCTTTCCACATTGAATTCAACACCTAATGTCATATTAGATGGGAATTGGGCATCTCAACATGAGAGATTTCAGATGAACTTTAATCTCATCCACATAACCGACTTGTGCACAAGTTCTCTTCTTAACCCTTTGACTAAGTGATAAGTTAGATTATGCTTAGTTTTCACAAACTCTAATAATGTGACACCTTGCGTGATGCATTCCCGAATCATGTTGTGTTTAACACCTAGATGTCTAGACCTACCTTTGTATACTAGTCTATAAGCATTGGCCAAGATAGCTTCACTATCACATTTGATTGGTATAGATGATATTGGTTTAGGTCATAATGAAATTTCATATATTAGATCTCTCAGCCATTCAACTTCTTTACCAGCTGTTGCTAATGCTATGAATTCAGATTCCATTGTCAAGTCAGTGATACAAGTCTATTTCTTTGATGCCCAAGAGATAACACTTCCCTCAAGAAGGAATATCCACCCACTTATGGAAGAACTATTTTCTTCATTAGAAATATAACTTGCATTTGAATATCCTTAAAAAATTGAAAGAAACCCCCTATAAGTCAAACCATAATCCTTGGTTCATTTTAAGTACTTAAATACTCAGCTCAAAGCTTGCTAATAATGCGAACTAGGAATCCTAGTATACCTACTAAGTTTTCCAACTCCATAGGCTATATCTGGCCTAATGCTAATAATGGCATACATAAGATTACCGATAGCTTTCGAGTATTCAAGTTGAGATGCTACACCACCTTTATTAGGTAGAAGCTTAAGACAAGGGTCTATAAGAGTGCTGACTAGAGAACAATCCTTGAAGTTGAATTTCTTCAAAATCTTCTCAATATAATGAGATTGGGGAATTAAAATAACATTATTTTTTCACTTAATTCTTATACCAAGAATTACTTCAACTTCTCCTAAATCTTCATCTCAAAACTAGATGATAGGATTTTCTTGGTTCTATAAACTTGATTTTGGTTAGCACTAAAAATTAACAGGTCATCCACAAATAAAAAAATCATAACTCCTTTACCATAAGCATCAAACTTACTATATACACAATTGTCTACTTCGTTGATAAGAAAACCATTAAGAAAAAACCATGTCATCAAACTTTGATGCCAACCTTTTGGTGTTTGTTTCAATCCATATAATAATTTCTTCAACTTGTATACCTTATTTTCACAACCTGGAATACAAACTCTTCTATCTATTTGATATAAATCTCCTCATCTAATTCACCATTTAGGAATGTAGTTTTTACATGCATTTGATGAATTACAAGGTTGTGTATAGCTGTAAGTGCTATCAATAACCTAATAATAGAGGTCCTCACAACAAGAGCATATGTATCTATGAGCGAATGATACGAAAGTGATGGGATGAGAGCGCGCTGAGATGAGAGGCACGGTCCACCGGGGTGTTTTTGTGAAAATAAAATATTGGTCGGGGACCCGAAAGGTTTAAAGAGAAAACGAAATTGATTTAGATCAGTCAAAACTAGAAATCACTGTCTCATAGTGTAGAGTCGCCACCTGGATAAGCTCCTCCAGGAATTAAATTCCTGTGACGTTAACGTTCGAGGAACGGCCCACTAAGACACAGAGATTTGGGTTCAGGATAAGTTGCTTACTTCTTGTTGGATCACATTAAATTACATCTACAATAAAACCGTATTTCTTAGTTGTGCATGTATGAACTTATATCATTTTTGAGTTTGTGATATGATTTATCGTGCATGCGAAAGCAATAAATACATACATAGTGCAGTAAATAAATGCGAAAAAATAAATAAATAAATAAATTACAGAACCTCGAAGGATGCAATCGCCCGCCTAATCTATTAATTACATTTTTTTAAAGTAATTTCAATACCCGAAGGAAAATTAAATCCTAGGCATACATCTAACCTCATCTAACCTAATCTACCTGCATCCACAAAGGTTAGCACAACATGAATATTCACACATATGCTCGATTTGATTTTGAGAAGACCAGTGTGACCTAATTAAAATATCGGCGATTAAAAATTCTTATTTTGGAATAAAATAATTCATTTTATTTACAGATATGTTGCTCATTTTTATTGATCGCATGGTAAAAAGTGAGGTATGTTATTCAGGAATAATTTTAAATTTCATTTATGGGGGTAATCTAATATGTATATTGGAGGAACTCCACAACTAAATAAATTGAAAAGAAAATATAAAAGAAGAGGAGAAAAGATTATATAATAAAATAAATAAAATAGCAGTTTAATAAATAAATAAAAAGAATTATAAAATAGCATTTAAATAGTAAAATGGATAAAATAAATCCTAGGTCGATGACAAAAATCAAGTCTGCCTCATAGTTTTAGAAGAAAAGAAAATAAATAAATGTCACAATATAAGACAGAAAAAAAGCAACTCTAGGAACTCAGAGGCTTACCTTTTTATTGCGAATCCACGTCGACAAATCCTCTTGATTTCTAGGAGTGCTCCTTGTTCTTTTTGGTTTATTTTTTGTGTGAAAATATGTTATTTTTATCCTAAAAATAATCAGACTCGGACTCTAAATTTGTTTTAGGTCCGAGAATATCTAAGGATTTTTTAGAAAAAAATGAAAGAAATTGATTTAAAAATAATTAAATTTAGAACACAAATTTGTTTTGAACGCGAATATAATCAAAGGATTTTTAAAAGAAAGATGAAAAAGTCAGAATTATTTTGTCACGAAAAAATATTTTTTTAGTAAAAAAAATTCTTCCGTTTTGTCGATAGAAGAAACTATATTTTTTTTTGTAAATTTTTCTGGTCCCATTCCTATTGAAAATTCCCCCTATTCATAGGGGGAATTTTTCTGATAACCCCTTTGCCAATAAATGCTGGTGAAGTCAGCTGCTTCGCCAGTAAATGCTGGCGAAGTGGCGAAGCCTCGCCTACCATTTAATGGTACCATTTGTTTCTCCTTTTCTTTTTTTTTTTTTAATTTTTTATTTGTTTCTATTCTTTTGTTAAAAAACTATGTAATTAAATTATTCTGAAACCTTAAACATTTACTTAGGTTCTTAAAAATATTTTAAGCCTTTAAATTTTCACTTTAAGGTTTTTAAATATTTTTATAAAACCCTAAATATTTATTTAGGGCCCAAAAAATTAAATTTTTCACGAGGAAAGCTCCCATTTGAAGATCATCAGACGGTCAGAAATTGTGTGATTCAAGAATTAAATCTTGAAAAGCCTTCATCATCGAACGTGGGAGCTGGTACAAAATCCCATACTCATAGCTGCCCCTCGTGTGATCACTGCTGGTTATATAGCCAGTATAATCCCACAAAATGGAGTGGAGAGATCGAGAAAATACGTGGCTTATGTGGTTGGTGACTTCTTTGTCCTCGATCGGTGATGACATGAGCCTTCCTTTCTGGCATAGTGCCCCACGAGAATGTCCATTTCTTCTTTCAGAATCCCTTGATGCTTGATGGCCCTTGCGGGTAGGTCGATCATTTCTTTCTACGATGTCCCTTTAGTAGTCGGTAACCATTTCTTTCTTCGGTTACAGTCATTGTGTGCCCCTTGTGAGTTGACCTTCGGTTGGTTTTGATCATTGGAATTGCCAGAGTAGGGTGCCTGAATCCATTTCAAAGGCGACCCCATTGAGATAACCATTTCTTTCTTCGGTTATGTTTCCTTGGTAGGATGTTAATTTCCTTCCTGTGACAAATAAGAGAAGAGTATAATGTTAATACATTTTATGATGCATGTTTTAATTATTTTAATTGAGTTTATGCGAAGCAAAAATTTTTTCCCCTTCAATCAAAAATCAAAACATGATGAAGAAATGATTTTGATGAAAATTCTAGGATGTCCCGAAGACCGCTCCATTATTTCAGGAGGCTTTTTTGCTAGAACAAGCTGTAGACTTGAGTGAGCCACCATCCTTCTTGATATTATTTAGGTTCCTCAAGTGGAGCTGGAGTTTCTTGTTTACCGGGATGGTATTACTGCGGTTTGGCATCGTCTTTACCTATAAACGACATTATGCATATGTATGCATGATTTTATGCATGGACAATATATATCACATGATGTATGTTTGTCTGTTGCAGGGGTTGTGGATCTCATCGCATGAAGAGCCTTCTAGAGGGTTCCGAGCTAAAATCCTCTTGTGTTGGTGCATGGAAGCCTCTAGAATTTGTCTCATCAGGCATTCCATGGTTGCCATACTATCGATAAGTCCTTCAAAGTGATGACCATGGGTTCAATGATTCAGACTTGAGTTCAGAGATTGGATCTAGTTTGACCCTGAACCATGTTGGCGATGCTCACTTTGAAAATTTGGAAGCTTTTTTGCCTGAAGTATTCCGAGGGAAATCAGAAGACATTCTTCCTAAGTCTTGGAGGAGGTAAATGATGCCCTATGCCATTCCGAGGATGAGATGATGAATTTGATATTTTTTTGGTTCTAATTTCTACATAGATTGCCCTTATGGGCTTTCAATCAATCAAACCTTATCTTAATTTTTGCCTGGACAGCCTTTCAGGTTTTCAATCCAGCAGACTCATCTTTTCTTTTCTTTCTTTTTATTATGATGCGATGTTCACTTGTGATATTCTACCATTAGCATGCAAGAAATCAAGATAAGCATATGCATAAAGATTAAAAATGACAATTCATTGATGAACTTAACAAGGGTATAAATGTTTCAAATGATTTGACTCCTGCTATCGATTAGCCCTTTTAGGTATTCTAACCAATGTTGTTTTCTCTCGATGTCCTAATTTTTTCCTAAGCCGCCCCTTCGGATTTTCAACTTAGCAAACTATTCTTCTATTTTAAAGGCCCTAAATTTTGCTCAACTAACAGAGTGCTAATTGACAGACTAATTACAAATTTATTTTTTTTGGTACTGCTTTTTGCCCGATTTATTTCTTTCACCTACGCATGATAGCAATTGTGTCAGTCTTGGTTGATTTGATTAATAGATTGGTTGTCATCCATGTCCATGACTTTAATTGTTATCTCGTTTAGTGTTTCTAATCAATTGGTTGGTGCTCATGTTGCTTTGCAAGCCTGAAGTATATGTGATGAATAGTACTCAATCATCAACATTTCTTTATGAATTCAATTGTTTTTCAATGATAGGCAATATTATCAGGGATCAAAGATTTCAGATTCGTTGGGTGTATATCAATTGTAGCTTGATTCCATTGAGGGTGAACAGTTTATGTTCAATGTATTTCTTTAACACTGTAATGATCGACCCATAAGTGTTGGTGAGCCGTGTGACAGAGTTGTTAACGTGCTCAACAATCTGACTCCTTCTTTGTGTCTTTGGAATTTGCATTATTGTGAGCACAGGATTTTGTACCAGCTCGCGCATTCAATGATGACGGCTTTCCAGGAAATTTATCCTCTAATCACACGATTTTCGACCATCCGACGATCTTCATATGGGAATCCTCCTCGGACGTTTTAAATTATTTAACTAAAAAAAAAAAATCCCACGCGGAGGCAGCCTCGCGCGAGGCTACGCAAGGCAGCCCGCGCCGCGAATGGTAGTCTCGCGCAAAGCTGCACGAGGCAGCCCGCCCTCCCCTCGAGGGTCCTAAGGGACCCTCGCGGGGACTGCCCGCGAAGGTGGTGCGGAACCCTCGCGGGCCTCCTCGCGAGGGTCTTAAGGGACCCTCGCGGGGATTGCCCGCGAGGGTCCTAGGCGACCCT
>CATIWQ010114824.1:0-18526 GCA_949673415.1 Euphorbia schlechtendalii | reverse complement strand
ATAGAGTCGTAGATTCTGATTGATCTTTGATTCTTTTACTTTGTCAGTGCCCTCGTAGGTTACTTCAAGCTTTTTCCATATTTCCCTTGCACTTTCGCATCCTGAGATTTTATTGTATTCTGCAGCATCTAAGGCACAATGCAAAAAGTTAACTGCAGCTGCATTACTCTGTAATTTCTTTATATCAGAGTCATTGTAATCAGTCTCAGGTTTAGGAGAGACAACCCCATCTACAATGACTGTAGGTATGTATGGACCATTAGCTATAGCAAGCCATACATACATATCCTGCGACTGTATGAAATTTTTCATTCTGTTTTTCCAGAATGTATAATTCTGTCCAAAGAACAGTGGGGTCTGGACACAGACAGCCCTTCTGGGAGTATCTGTGTGGTCATGTTTCCAGGTAAGTGTTTTATGCTATTTTCACCCATATTAGTCTTATACTCTAGATTAGTTAAATCTGATTTAGAGTTCCCACTCTGATACCAATTTTTGGGCCCAGTAAGGGTGTAAAATAGGCCAGAGAGGGGGTGAATGACTCTTTTTTGAGTTCACGCTTATCTTTAGAAAGATGCTTCTAAAGTTGCTTCTGAGTAAGCGTATGTTACTTAGAATCCCCTTTAATGTTTTATGTGTTTTTAATGTGGAATAAAATAACACAAATATAAATAAGCTGAGTAAGGAAATGCAAACAGCGATTTTTATCTTGGTTCAGCCTCTACCTAATCCAGTCCTTGGAAACTCCAGTCCAAGATTTAATCCACTATTAACTCTTCTTCTGGTGAAGAGTATACCTTTTACAACGCCTTGATTGAAGTACCCTTCAACAATCTATACTGAGCTATACCAATATAGAAGTTCCGTCCTTCTATATCTGAGGCTCTGAGCTTCGTCTCTAATAAGTACCCTCTTACTAGAACTTCACTCCTTTACACTATCTTACCCTCAGCTTAGTGTAAGTTACAATAGTTTTGCAAAAATGATTTTTGTGAACTTCTGAACTTTGTTCTAGTCAGTTCAATTGCAAATAGATGGGATTTGAATGTTTGCTATAAAAAGGTTGTAAGCAGATTGAGATTTGTTTTCGCTTTAGTACTTGTGTTAAGATTCGGCAATCTTCTCAGATGCGGGAAAACTTCTTTTTATAGAGGAGAGAATTTTTCCGTTGAATTAAGGACCGTTGCTAGAAATACTGCCATTGTCTCTCAGTCTTGTTTCCGATAACAATTCGTTAGAGAGCTCGTCCAGGTCTGATTTGCGTCATGCTGTATTAGGTTGATTTTGTAGGTTCACTTTGTACTTACAGATATGTTTCAGCATAGCAGGTGAGATTTGTTCCTGAATTTGCAGCAACTTTTGTTTTGTAGTAGACAAAAGCCCAAGGCGCGAGGTGGCATTAAATGCTAAGTCAGTTGTTCTGACTTTTTGGCGCCGAAAGATTGACTTGACCTTTTGCAGTCCTCAAAGGGGCCTTTTAACGGTCTGAGCGATGAGTGATTCTTCTAAGACATATCTTCGAGTTCTTCTGATTAATCCTTGTGCTTCTGAGACGACGTTCTTCTGAACTCAGAACTTACAAAACAATATATTCTTCAGAATCCAACAAAGGCTTAACTTGATATCTTGTGGTGTCTTGGATCGTAAAGGCTTCGAGAATTTCTTCGGGAGTAGGAAATGGAAGCTTACAAGGAATTCCTTGGTGATTGCAAAAGGAACCATGTGTTGTACTCTGTACAAAACAAATGCAATCATTTGTAAAGATGGATTGCATGCGGCTGAAGAAGAGTATTCATGAGACTTGTGACATAGAAGATTGGCTCACATTAGTAAGAAAGGTTTACAGATTCCAGTCATTTTAAAAGTTTCATATCATGGTGGAAAGAGAGACTAACAAGAAATTGAAATGCCTCCGAACTGATAATGGTGGTGAATACACATCTCACGAGTTTGAGAACTATTACTCTAAACATGGAATCCGATATGAGAAGACTGTACCTGGTATCCCATAACACAATGGTGTAGCAAAGAGGATGAATCGCACCATTGTGGTGAAGGTTAGATACATGCTCAAAATGGCTAACTTACCTAAGTCATTTTGAGGGGAAGTAGCACGCACAGCCTTCTATGTCATCAATAGGTCACCATCTTCCGCTCTAGATTTTGATATTCCAGAAAGTGTATGGAATGGAAAAGACGTTCAATACTCTCATATGAAGGTGTTTGGCTGCAAGGCATTTGTACATGTGCCTAAGGAGCAACAGTCAAAGCTTGATGATAAAGCAAGTCCATGTATCTTCATAGGATATGGAGATGAAGAGTTCGGGTACAAACTATGGGACCTAGAGAAGAAGAAGGTCATTAGATACAGAGATGTAGTCTTTCGAGAGAATGAGACTATCGAAAGCTTCAAGAAAAATGATAAGTCAGAGTTTGTGAATGGCGTAATTCCTAGCACTATTCATTCATAATCAAATAATGCAATTGGTGGAGATGTTGAACTACCGGAAGTAATGGAGCGTCATGATGAAGATGTTGATGAGCAGGGGGAGCAACCTACCTAGCAAGTAGAAGCTGACCATCAGCTTAGAAGATCTACCAGAGATCATCAACCAACATCAAAGTATCCTAGTTCTGAGTACATTCTTCTTACCGATGAGGGGGAGCCAGAGAATTTCCAGGAAGCTCTAACTCATGCAGATAAAGAATCATGGCTGGAGGCGATGCAAGACGAGATGAATTCCTTGCAAAAAACAACACTTATGAGTTAGCAAACTTCCGAAAAGCAGAAAAACATTGAAGAACAAATGGGTTTTCAAGCTCAAAAGAGATGGCAACGGAAAGCTGGTGAAGTATAAAGCTCGTCTAGTAGTAAAAGGATTTCAACAATAAAAGGGAAGTGATTTCGATGAAATCTTTTCTCCGGTGGTTAAGATGACTTCTATTCGAGAGGTCTTAAGCTTGGTAGCAAGCTTGAATCTTGAGCTTGAATAATTAGATGTGAAAACAACATTCCTTCACGACGACTTAGAAGAAGAGATCTACATGGAGCAACAAGAAGGTTTTGAAGTAAAATGGAAAGAAAACCTGGTTTGCAAGTTGCAAAAGAGTTTGTAAGGGTTGAAACAAGCACCCAGACAATGGTACAAGAAGTTCGACTCTTTCATGAGTAGTCATGGCTACAAGAAGACTTAGGCGGATCCATGTGTCTACTTCAGAAGCTTCTCTGATCACAACTTTATCATATTGTTATTATATGTTGACGACATGTTGATCATGGGACAAGATGTTTCTTCAATTCGTCAATTGAAAGTTCAATTAGCGAAATCCTTTGATATGAAAGACTTAGAACTGGCACAATAAATTTTGGGCTTGAAGATTGTTCGTGATAGAAGAAACAAAAGGTTATGGCTATCACAAGAAAAATATGTTGAGCTTCTGCTACAACGTTTCAACATGTTGAATGCTAAACCAGTTAGCATTCCTCTTGCCGGTCATTTGAAGCTGAGTAAAGAATCTTGTCCATCAACTAAAGAAGGGAAGGAAGACATGAGAAAGATTCCATATTCCTCTGCTGTGGGGAGTCTGATGTATGCAATGGTTTACACAAGGCCAGACATTGCACATGCTGTTGGAGTTGTAAGCAGATTCCTAGATAATCCGGGAAGACAATACTAGGAAGTAGCGAAGTGGATTCTGAGATATTTGAAGGGAAACTTGAAGAAGTACTTGTGTTATGGAGGATCTAAACCAATCTTAGAAGGCTATGTTGATGTTGACATGGCGGGAGATCTTGATCATAGAAAGTCAACTTCGGGGATACTTGTTTACATATGCCGGGGGAGCAATTTCTTGGCAATCTAAATTACAAAAATGTGTTGCGCTTTCGACGACCGAAGCAAAGTACATCTCAGCTGCTGAAGTAGGAAAAAAGATTATTTGGTTGAAGAGATTCTTTGAAGAGTTGGGTTAAAAGCAAGCTGACTGCATAGTATATTGCGATAGTCAAAGTGCAATAGACTTAAGCAAAAATACTATGTATCACTCTCGAACAAAGCACATTGATATCCGATATCACTAGATACTAGAGCAACTGGAAATGGAGTTTTTCATTTAGAGAAAATTCCAACCGAAAGAGAACCCTTCAGATATGCTGACCAAAGTGATTCCTTGAGAGAAGTTTGAGCTGTGCAGTGAGTTGATCAGCATGAGCTCCAATTAGGAGCTGACTTGATACCCCCATGAGTTTGGAGGGGGAGAATTGATGGGTCCAGAAATCAAATTCAAAAGGTGCTATCCTCATTTGTCAAAAGCAGATGGTTGATTGGTAGGTGTTAGTTGAAGCATTTTGGATTATATTGCATTTTCAATTTGGCAATTAATTTGCCAATTGAAAATGAGTACATCAATTTGCCTATAAAAGGCAGTCCCTGCAAATCCAAAATCATCCGAAAAAAAATTTAAGAAAACTTTTAATTCTTTTTGTAAAGCATTATTCCTACAAAAGAGTATTTTGAGAGTTTCCTCTTGTAGAGTAATTTATTACCACAAGAGAATAATTAGAGAGGAGGAGTTGAGTGATTTTACCTTATGAGTAAAACTGGAGTGTTTCCAACTGTCTCCTAAATTAGTTTATACCTCGAGTTTGAGTATACTTGAGATAGCTTATATTTTATATTCCCATTATTTGTTAGTAGAATTATTGGTGTCCAGTGATTTTTCCCTTTCAAAGATTTTCATTTAAAATTTCTGTGATCGCTTTATTGCTTTACTTGTTTTATTATTGTTGTTGCTAATCTATTTTATTTAACACATATCACCCTATTACCGAATTAATTATTCAGGACCTAACACTGTAGATGTAATTTGCCTGTTATTCATAAACAAGAAAAAAGGGGTGATTTATGCAACCTGATAGAGAATAGATAGACATGCTTTACAAGAATACAAAGACAAATTACCCTAATTAAACAACACATGCTAACTTCTCATATCCAGAGTAATAAATTCGTAGTGAATAGAGTGTTGGCATAAGTAAAAAGAAAGGCAAGAATCACAATGAACAAAACCATGTAAATGGCAGAACATTAAAGACAGCAACAACACAAGAGCCTGATCATCAATGGCATATTCTATTATAATCACTCTATAACCCCGACTCCCGTGCATTTTTTTACAACACCCACACATATCATACGATGCCACGTCTCGAGACCTACATTTGTAACCACCTACCTGGCCAGAAACAAAAAAAATACTGGAAGCTGACATGGATTTCAAAAATTTCGGTACCGCCCTAAATTTCACGCGTTTATTTCCGAATTGCACTGATGCTCTCTGCTGCAGCTTCTTCTGCCCCAAAACATCATCCCGGAGCAGCTAGTTTTCTCGAGCCTTTCCCCCTCGAATTTCGACTGGTCCACGGACGTCGCGTGAGGCGACTCGTCCCGCGCCTCCTCGTTTCGCGGCTCAAAAGACGGGCACGGGCCGTCGTTGCACGTGCACAACGGGATCGCGACGGAAGGGAACGGGCTGCAGGTGACTGGGCAGAGGAACTCGGAGGAAACTGAAGCTACCCGATTTTTTCGGATCTCCGGCACACTCGTCGGAGACTGCCCGCCGGTGTCGCGGGAGTGGAGCATGCACGGGGTGCATAGGCCGAGGGACATGGAAAGTTTCATCATTTCTTTGGCTGGGGAACCTGGGAGTTTTAGGAAAGATACGATTCCGTGCCGGCAGAGAGGGCAAGGGATCGAGCCTGGTGGGCCCACCATTTCGGAGGGGATGTTGCTCGTTGAGCACAGATAGAGTGCACATCGAACACATAGCTCGTGCCTGCATCCTGTAAATTGTAGAGTTTACGAGAATCACATATCAACATTATAAATCAATGATACAGTAGAATTCAAGAAAGCAAACGATTTTAATATTATACTACTTATAATTACTTGGTTAGACACGTTTGATAGTTCAATATCAGGACAGTAAAGGAATGGACTAGATAAAGGTAGTGTTGACAAGGAGATCAGAGATGGGGTTTTGGTTGCTAAAATTAGTAACAAGAATTCCTTTATAAAGTGGATCAGAGAAAAACTCAGTAGCAAAAGTAAACGCTAACGTGCTGTTTCTATTCTTATCAGCTATGAACAATATATACAAACCCAAATATTTGCAAAAGAAATTGGCCACTAAATATCAGAAAAACGTTCTATCAAAGTAAAATATCTTATGCTTCATTTTGGAGGTTCAAAGTGGGTCTTCCATGATTTTCTCAGTTAGAAGTTGAACATACAAGGTCTTAGCTAATCAGAGGTGCAGAATAATTTTAAAATGTTCGATGGAATGAGGTTATGCATTTGTATTAAAGTCATTTGTCGATTGAGAACGTAGCTTGATTTCTTTGAACCATATAAAAGGGGCACCTTTTCAGTTCAATGTCAAACTTACAAAATATTAAGTAACAACTTTGAATATTCAATAATACTGAGGTTCCAAGTAGAGCAATGCAAGATCTTGATAATAACAGAGAGAGAACAAACCTTCAGCAGCTACATTACAAGCTCTCTCCAGGCAAACAGCACATATATCGGGGTCATCAGAGGATGTTGTCAAACCTTGCATCCCACACTCTCTACACCAAGTAAAAGCACAAAATATCATGTTAACTTTTTATTTTTGGCAAGTAAACATTGGTTGCAATTACTCAAGTAGGCATGCTAGATTCCCTCATTGAACTAAGATGAAATTAATAGTCCGATTAGATTGATAGGATTAAAATGAGGTGTAAAATTCAATCAAAATCAGCAATCATCAGGTTGCCACAGAATTCCAGGGTTGGACTCTACAATCACATTGACAATCCAATTCTAAAACAACCATGCAGAGAAGTGTCCTCAAGCAAAGTGGCATGCATTGATATTGGATATAGTAAAATGATTGCTACATGACATGCATGGTCAAATAACAGTGTGGCACATTCATAGAAGAATGCACATTATCAATTAAACATTCTTTTGTAACTTGTGAAATAGTACATAATACTAATTATTTATTCTCGACCTAGTCATAGCCTCATAGGACTTATGAAATAAATTGAAAGGTATTCACATTCTCTTGCAGTTATTTCATCATCCTACTAATTTCTGCAGACAGGGTAAATTCGTCAACTAGGTTTTGAAACATTTTATTTTTCGAAAGCATTTTAGTTAATATTGCGACTCACTAATTCCATAAAACACACTACTTTGAATATGTCTTCCTTTGAAATGCAGAAATTGAATTTATCTAATGTCTTCCATACCAAGATACTGGAGACCAATCAGTGCAGTATTAGCACATTTTTCATTTATTACAAATCAAGCTCATTGTAGGACACAGAATTTTCAAGCAAGTCTCATGACATACTTTCCTAACTGACTTACTAAGCAATCACCATTCCAAGAAAATGAAATGTCCTATTTGCTGATATAGTATAAAACATTGGAGAATTGATTAGGGCATTTGACTTCCCCTGGCAGCTTATATTATTCAGAGAAGTTCAGTTTGATACATAGTTAATCATATTTAATCATATATGCAAACGTGAGCACACATATACAAAAAAATTGATCATCTTGTGGAAGTACCTGGCAATGTTAAGGACGCTCAACAGAGGCAAGGATAAGAAATTAGAATGAGGAAATCTTGGTATGGCGGAGTCAGAACTTGGCGTCAAGATGGGTTCAAGCCAGTGCCGTCCCCACATCCTGGCAACATCAGCAGGAAGCCATCTGGAAAGATCACATAATATGTCCACTAGTTATATTGAAGTAACTTATAAAGAGCTTGTAGCAACACAAAAAGAATGACCACATCAAGGAATCTTTGTTGCAATTTACCCATTGCAATTTAATGTCATTCGACTGGCACCTCTTGCAAGGAGAATCTGCAAATTTAGGGGGAAAATGCTCTCATTAAACAACAAGAATATAGGCCAAGGCTATAGTTAGGGCGTATTTGTTAATATTGATAGGGCTCTTAGGAGGGAGGAAATATGGATGGAAAACTCGTAAAACTAGTCATCCATCTAGACACATGTCTTGTTTTACAACTTTCCCATCCTTTCCTCTTACCATCCCTCTAAACAAAGTCAGCCTTAGAGTTTTGTTAATCTTGCCTGACAACACTTCAAATTTCCCCCACAAGCAGCATAATGCAAAGGAGTGCTTCCAGCTCCTATAATATTTTAACAATGTCAGAATTACACCAAAAAATAATTGAAAAAAATTCAGCTCCATCAAGTAGAGAGGCAAACCTATTAAATCCATAGTTGTTCCATAATGAAAAGTCACTGCTGACACATTTGATTGAAGATCAAGTAAGAGTTGTACACAATCAAAATACCCATTCAATGCAGCCATATGAAGAGCAGTGATACCACCATCGGCTGCCTTATTTACAAACTTGGAAAGTGCACTGCATTATAATTAATTTCATCAAATAGTTTCTTGAGATAACAGACCACAAATTGTGCACGAAATCAGAAACATTACAGCTTTCCTTTAACGAATAACAGAAGGGGAACCTAGAAAGCCTAACTATAGAATACAATTCTATATAGCGGGGTATCAATTTGCTAACAAAAAACAAACAATGTACACTTTCATTCACTGTTACCTTTGATCGAATTTGTTCTTTCCACTTGAAACATCTTCTGGACTGCTGCTTTCCGTCTGCACTGGAGTAGCTTCCAAAGGTGCACTAGGAAGAAAGTCAGCAACAACTAGTCTTAAGCATCTGGCATGGCCATTTACAGCTGCAAAATGTAGAGCAGTTCTTCCACTGAGGTAATCTGCTCGTGTAACCTACAAGGAGAAATACAGATAATATCAAGTACAGAGGAGAACACGCCCAAATAAAATGGGAATCACTAAAAGACAATGTCCTGATGGCCAGAAGAAAATAAAAAACCAAACAGAATAGCAGGCGATGAAATGCTGGAGAGATAAATGAAAATGAACTTACGTTACATCTAAAAAGAAGAAGAGTCTGCACAACTTCCCAATGTCCATATCGGCAAGCTTGCATCAATGCAGTCTTCAGATAGAACAGAAAATATAGTTAGTTAACACAGATCCACTAATTTGTATCCTTTAATTTCAAAGAAATAAGATATCTCATACAGATGCGCTGGTATCAATTTTCGGATAATTTGCAAACGGTAAATCCTTCATCTAGACAAAATCCCTAGCGTAATGCGGAAAAAATGATTTATAATCCCAAATTTCAATTTTATATCTCAAATCCCCGATTCGATGCAATAATCAAACAAATTAAATCCATATATATCAAAGCAGCTGAAAAATTCTCCAAAACAGTTTCAATTCTTTCCTCTCGACTGACAAAGAATCAGCTGAAAAAAGACAAAACACAGGAAGATACCAACCTGACCACAGTAATTCCTCGAATTCACGTCAGCTCCATTCTCGAGCAATAATGCCACAATCTAGCCCAAAGATGAACAAAATATAACGATCCGTATTAATTAAGAAAAATAAAATCAATAGGAAAACAAGGAAGAGGAAAGACGTACCTCGTTGTGGCCTTTAGCAGCGGCGAAATGAAGAGGCGAATTAAGACCACCGAAGGTAGAGTACTTAGCTAGGCAAGGATTGCAATCCAAAAGCATCTTAGCTTCGACGAAATCGCCATCCCTGGCCGCCGATACTAACCTCTCACCGGAGGCAGAGCATCCAAATGAATTCCCCATTTTTTCCCTTCCTTTGTTTTCTTTTTTTGGTTTCTAAAAATAAATTAGTACAAAAGAGATGATATATGTTGGGTCAACCAAAAGCACACGGGAATTGTGGACTAATTTTTACATACTTAACTGTATAACATATTTTTATTATGAAAAAAACTGTACAATATATTTTTTGCCCAATTTTATTATTATTATTTTTAATTGCAATAATAATTAAATAAATAATTGGGTTGTAACTTGTAAGGTAAAGTCAGATTTATTTTTAAGTTTTGTGAATTATAAATTATTAAATTATTAACCGTTCATTTGGATCACTTTACCTTTTCTTTCTTTTCTTCCTTTGGACAGTTTATTGCTTTTTCATTATACAGAAAATGTGCATTTTTTTCAGGTTCTACCAATTCTCAATTATCCACTTCTAACCCGTAGCTATTTTCAGTGATTCAGGGTATTTAAGGGGATTTAAACTAATCTGTGTCTAGCGATGTGTTAAGGTTGGCAACCGAGACCTTCTATATGATACATACTAATTCATCAATTGAGCTAACGTCTAGTGTTATATAATTATTTTTTTTTAAATTGAAAAAAGATTTTGAAGAAATTAGGATATGTTATCTAATCATTTTCATTTAATTTTGTGTATGTACCAATTATTAATTTTAATGCATTTGTAATTTTAAGTCACGAGTTTTGCATAATTATTACAGTGAACTGCTTTTATTTATTTTAATTATTATCTGAATATTCATGTCACAATATGTTATAAGATCAAAAGTAATATTAAAAAGTTGGGGAAAAAACCCATATTTCTTTTATATAAATATCAGAGACAAGTAATCTATCAATTTTTTAAAACAGGAGCATACGTTTATCTAGTTGTTTACTGCAACAGCAAGTTATTTATTTGTATTTCATTATTGATGCACCTTTTTTAATTATAATTTGAGCCAACATCAATATTTTATTAATTATAATTATCAATCTAGCTAGTTCAATTTTAGTTTATCCAGCCATAGTACGACTGTAAAGGCATCATATTTTACATCCTTAATTAGAAATGAAATACTAAATTAGTGAGAAATTCAAAGTATAAAGTATCGGACTAACCTAATATTATGAAATTGCCAAGTGCCATAACCCCATTTATAAGAACTAAGAAGGTATTGAATTTTGGATTTCGTAATGTTAAAACAAAATCCGTAATTAAGAAAGGTTAATAAATCAGGTTGCTTTAAGATTATGGAGTAACCGTATGGGTTAAGAAAATTTATAATAACAAATAATACACATAAGCAGTAGCAGTCCAATAGATTCTTAGCCTTTGGATGTACGCATTTCAGATTAGGTGAAGTTTGTTGAGGATGGCCCCTCCACTTTCAACTCAACCTAATTCAAGTCCCTAATTGTAATTACCACGTAATATTCGTAGTTTATATATTTTATGTTTATTAATGAAATATATACCGTGACAAGAGAAAAATTTAATGGATTTGCATCGTAGGGGACGGCTTTAGAAAATGAGCCGGCTAAATGAAGCAAAACTTCAGTAGATTTTGGCAGTTGAATTATCTTTACCTGTGTTTATAAAGTTGAAATTTGAATGGTTTTTTAATCATAAATATCTTTTGCAAGTTGAAATTTGAATGGTTTTTTAATCATAAATATCTTTTGCAAATTGAAATTTATTAACCTTAATTAACGAACTTAATGAGAATATAGAATCACTTTGCAATTAATGTTTAAGCAAGTTGTTGTGGATGATGTGATCATGTTTTTGTCATAATGTGAAATTCCTATTTTGCATTATTGGATGTCTATAACTTCAATATTGACTATTTCAGAACACAATCATTTGTTCACAGCATGTCAACAATGCAACTAGAACATAAATATCCAAGATACGTTCCTTATTTTATTGTCATATGAAAAACATACAATTATTTAATCAATAAAAATATAAAGAAAATTGGATAAACCATTGCATCATCAAACTGGTATAAAAAGATTATATTACGTGCAATAATTAATTGAATAATGTTCATATTTACAAGTTACAACTGTAGTCAACGATTGCGTGATTCAGTATATTAGACTTTTAGGTTCAATCTGTTGTCACTTTCAAGAACAATTAAGAAATTAACAACAAAAGATTCAACAGGATTATAGAATCGAGTAAATTGGGTCAAACCTAGTTCATATGTAGTTGGAGATAAAATTAACGACTTGGGCTGAAATTCACCCTACTCGTATATATTTTTTAATGTTGATTAAAGTTGGATGAACCAACTTGGACTATATGCATTACTGGTTGAATTTTATGGGTGAAGTTTTTTTGACTGGTTAAGTGTTAAGACACCATTTCAACAACTCACAAGTTACAACTGCCAGTGGTATCAAGTCAACTAAAAAGGGTCATGTTTCAAAATAAATAACCTGAGCTAAAAGTCACATTTCAGTTTGCTTAAACTGATCATGTCAAAAAGCTCTATACATTAATGTTCTGTTATTAATAAAAGTTGTAATATTCTGTATTAATTAATATTAATTTGAGTAAACCAGAATACAATTTGAGAACACCGGAAAATCTTGAGGTAACTTTTCGACGTTGATTGAAGCGTTGTATTTTTGTACTGTAATTAAATGGTTTAGTGCTTGTAAACCCCCTGAACTCGTCTAAATAGGTTTTTGTCATCCCGAATTTTAAATGTATCAAGTACTTCCTAAATTTGTTTAAAATGCATCAGTTTACCTCCTAAAAAATCACATGTTAGCTTCTGGTTGGAGTAAAAAAATCAGAAAAAAGATATTTTTGAAAAGTTAAAATAGCCATAAACTGATACGTGATGATCAGGGAGGGTAAAATGACGTTTTTATACAAGTACATGAGATAATCTATCACATTTCAAAGTTCTGGATAACAATAACTCATTTTGAAATTCAGGGATTGTAGATGCATTGAGTCTAATTTGCAAAGTTCAACTGAACATTATATCCAATCCAAAGAACATCATAGGTGCAAATGAGATTGATGAACTTAAGTAAGTGCTTCATAAACTTTTCAACAAATCTATTTATACTTTTCAACACCAAATATGAATAGTAAGTGTTAGATGATTACAGCTTTTAGTTATTTCACAAGACAGAGAATTATTAATGATGGTAAATAACTAACGACAACTATCAACAATAAACAATAGCAGCTAAATACAAGCCATAATTCTAAATACAAGCCATAATTCTAAATAGAGTACATTCAATGCCAACGTAACAAAAAAAAAAAAAAAAAACTCGTTAAGATGGAAACATCCTTAGAAACAATATCTGCTTATCTCGATCAGACTAAGGATAGTTGTTGGGTCTCAAAATTTCAATCCCAAAAGAATATATCAAAATAGTTTTGCAATTTAAAGGTGAAGTAGCTAAGAACACTTGCAAGCACACGACTCCTGTTCCTACCAGACAGCCATGTTTGATCATTATCCATTAAAAAAGGCGTATTCAACATTTATATCATATTAAAAACCAAAAACACTCTTTCATAAAACAAACAAAAAGTTAGTGAATTTGTTTAAATTTTGATCAAGTTAGTCAAATATGTTCATACTACAAAGAGGATGCTACAATTTAACACCAGAATTTTCATATAACGTCAATCAAATAAATCAATTGAAATTATTTAAGGTATTTGAATTACTTAGTTAGATGATGATCCTCTTCAACAACATTATCAACATAAAATTAATCATCTCGATGCCATTAAATCCTATTATGTTGGATTTATCGGCAATGAAAACACCACATCATTTAAGCACTTCTTTATAGCTAGGAACAAGCTATACCTTTTGCATTCGTAGGCATCAATATATTATAGGTAGAGACCATAGTCAAGGACCACAATCGAAGTTGTCGGTGTATTTTGGTTGGTTGGATAGTTGGATGTTGGAATGCCAGCAAGGCAAATAAATAAATTGAATTAGGGAGGTTTTGTTTTTTCAGCTTATGTTATGTTTAGTTCCTTTCATTGAAATAAATTCCAATCAATTAGTAAATATGTTTGTAAGTTGAAAAGAATGTAGTCTTAAATTGTATATTGTAGAGTTGAATCGGAAATCCAGCTGTAGTTATTAATAGTATTATGACTCGTTTGGTTGGCGGAATAAAATAGAATTAGAAAATGAATGTAAACACGTCAAATATGATACACGACTCCAACGTCGGGGAAATAGTTCTTCCTAGATACCATGGGAATCATGGAATAATTATTACTTTTTAAAATGAAGGAATAGCTATTCAGTGATTCTTATGGTAAGTAGAAAGAGTTATTCTCATCAACATCGGAGTCATGTATCATGTTTGAAGTTTCTGCATTCATTTCCTTTCTTATTTCATTTTGTTCTATTCCACCAACCAAATGGACCTTATATTATATTGTCGAAGTAATATCACGGGGGCATTCTGCTCTTATGTAATTGTCTTCGTTTAGTAAGTGTTAGTGAAATTGATATTGGTGGACCAGCATACAGAAGCTTAAAAACTATTGTGCTGCATTCAGTTAATATCTTTGTTTACAAGTAGTGGATTGTAAATTTGTTTTTAGTAATACGCCTTTTATTTGTGAAAATATATGGAAAAACAGAATATGGCTCCTCTTTGTTAGAAAAGATAAGTGGATATGTATTGAAAAAGTGAAAAGTAGACATGGGAACTGATCGTACTAGGCCTTGACTGGTTGAATTAGCCTAGTTAAGTGATTTGTAACTATATCTTAACATGT
Source organism: Euphorbia schlechtendalii (assembly GCA_949673415.1). NCBI lineage: Eukaryota > Viridiplantae > Streptophyta > Magnoliopsida > Malpighiales > Euphorbiaceae > Euphorbia > Euphorbia schlechtendalii. The sequence continues at coordinate 4,010 of CATIWQ010114824.1, read as the reverse complement.
AAAAGATAAGGTATATTTCATCGCGATTTTGTTGAAAATGAAATTTACATTACTTTACCTCTTATTACAATTGAATGAATGATATGAAAATTATGATGATGAGGGTTAAAGTAAGATGTATTTGATTTTGACAAAGTCACCATGACCTATATCAATAAAGTAATAATCTTGTTTCGACTTCCGAGCCTAATCAATTTTCTACAAAATAATCAACCTAGTAATATTGTTAAAAATTTGAATTGATTATGGTCACTTAAACATATGTTTAAAGTAAATAATTGCACGTAAAATTGTGATATATCAATCATTCTTAAGTTTTATTAAAAAAATCATCGATATCCTTCATCATTTAGTATTTTTCTTACATCAACGGAATTGTAAAGGAAATAAGGTAAATTATTGAAACTTTTCTGATAAAGCTAAAAGATTTTAATTATGTACAGGGGCGGCACCGGAGGGTTGTGGAGGATCAATTGACCCTCCGCTGCCAGGAAATATCACTGATAGAGGTGTATATGGTGCTTGGAATATTAATTCTGATACACATCTGTGACCCTCAAACCCTACCAGGTGAAGAAGACGAGAACCTAATTACACTATTGTCTCATTTTTGCCCGTCAATTTTAGAAACTCCTTTCTTTTATGGTTGGCCATATTTTTTTAACATATGGGAGCCTTTGAAATTAGATAATATTTTATACTCCATGGTAACTAAATTTAATGTTACATATCCAAAGAATTTTACAATGGACACCCTTGAAGCCAAAAAGCTTTAACAAAACTTTAATAAAATTGAAATCTTAGTTTAAGAACATTTGTATATTTTAATATTTAATTTATGTAGTTTTATATTTCCTTTTATTTAAAATTTTTTCAAGTTACTTTATTTACACATCCATCTCATTTATTCAATTATGAAATAAGACAAAGTAATGATATTTATAAAGAATAGAATAACAGAAAAAATACCTTAATTAAAAAAATGATAATTTATAGTTCTATTTTAAATTGTTTGTAGATTATAATCTCCATATTCTGGAGACCAAAGTAAAGATAAACAAATTGATAATGACAAAAAAAATTAAATTTTTTCTGAATAAATTTTATTTTGTCATTGTTGTTTTATGTTTTATATATTAACATAAACGTTGTTCTTTGTCTTTACAACCAATCAAAATTGACTTTAGAAAATTATGGTATTGATTGGAGTTTTTATCCACAAATAAACGTTCAAAAGGCATGTGATAGTTTCCTAAATATTTTAGGTAATTTTTGACCCACCTGTAGCAAACTCCTGGCATCGTCAATGATTATGTTTATAAATATACACATAAGTAAATTTGCTTTTGACTTTAAAATTCTTTGTAAATTTTTTTATTCAAATTCTCTCCCAAAATAGCAAAAGAGATATATACAGAGTCCAACACCATTTCAAAAAATAAGTTCGGATAAAATATGAAATACCAATGATATTTCATATTTCACTTTAAAATCTAGAGTTGTTACAGTGCAACTTCATTTTGGAAGTTGCACTGTAGCAACTCTAAAATTAAAATAATATATTTTTTTATTTTTTCTTTTCTTTTATTAAAATAATTGTTTTTTATTTAGTTTAAGTTGTACATGTATTTGTTTGTGTCTAATAATTGTAGTACAAATTTGTAATATTATTTTTTTTATAATTTTGATTAATGTAAAATTGTGATGTTGTGGATTAATAATACCGTAATTATGGGTATTATATCAATTTTATTTATGTTTTTATTAATTAACAAAAATGATTTATAGAAAATATTTATAAAATTGATGATAAAGATAAGTGAATATATTAATGATAAAAAGTTAGATAGTGAGGAATAAAATAATAATATTATGTTTTGAAGTGAAAATATGAAGTGAATGATTGGAGAATAAACACTGTAGCAACTTCAAATTATAGAGTTTGAAGTGAAAATATGAAGTGCAGGTTTGGAGATGGCCTAAAGAAATGCTTTCTGACCCTTGAGCAGAAATCATATAGTGATATCAAGATAAGCCTACATCTATCCCTTACACCTAAGCCTACTCCTAGCTAGGCTGCCCTAAGCCTATGCCTACATCTAGGCTCACTTGCTACCACCATCATGACTTTCTACCTATAAAAGAGAAACCAATCTCCTCCAAAAGGTAACTAAAAAACTCCATACAACAAAGCTCTCATTCTCCTCCATCTTAAGAATTAACTTAAGCATCAGAGGGGCTTTGCCAGAACCCCGGCCAAGCCTTGTTTTGTAGGTACTCGACGGGAATCTCAACGAAGCACGAAGGAACTCGAAGAACCTGAAGACCCCACGAAGAACGGAATTGAAAAAGATGTCATTTGGGTATCAAATTGGTGTGGTGAGCGTGGAGTTCACTTGTTCGACCTTCGAATCTGCGTCCTTAAATCTCTACCTCTCAAGGAGCTCCTTTTGAACAAAAGTCACCCATGGTGGCTCAACAAACAAAGCTCAGAAGGTGGAGAGTGGTTTTTCAAACTCATATCTATCTTTCCAAGCTTATTTGAGATGCGAAATATCATGTTTAAGCTATGATAGCACAATTATTCAGTGATTAATTAAGTAAAGGAGAAGGGAAAATGAAGAAAGGAATCAGAGGGCTAATGCTTCTCCATCGGCGTTACCCATTCAAGCTTCTGCGTAACCCATTCAAGCTTCGGCGTGACCCATTTAAGCTTCGACGTTTGTACGCGTTCGGTGTGACCCATTTAAGCTTCGGCGTTTATATGCGTTCGGTGTAACCCATTCAAGCTTCGGCATTACCCATTTAAGCTTCGGTGTTTATACCCATTGGGCGTGACCCATTAGAGCTTTGGCTTATATACGCATTCGGCATGACCCATTAGTGCTTCGGCGTATATACGCATTCGGCGTGACCCATTTGAGCTTCGGCGTTTATACGCATTCGGTGTGACCCATTTGAGTTTCGGCGTTTATACGCATTCGGCGTGACCCATTTGAGCTTCGGTGTTTATACGCATTCGGCGTGACCCATTAGAGCTTCAGCTTATATACGTGTTCGGTGTGACCTATTAGTGCTTTGGCTTATATACGCATTTTGCTTGACCCATCTAAGCTTCGGAGGTACCACACGTTCGGTTTGACCCATTCAAGCTTCGGCGGTTCCGCGCGTTCGGCGTAACCCATTCAAACTTCGGCGTTTCCGCGAGTTCGGCGATACCCATTCGAGATTCGGTGTTTCCGTGAGTTTGGCGGCACCCATTCAAGCTTCGGGGTACCCTTTCAAGCTTCGGAGTCCCCGCGGGTTCGACATCTCCATTTATTCTACGTCCACACCAGGTTCGGCAATTCCAATTTAGCTTCGGCACCTCCAAGATTCGACCGGGACAGCTCCGGCATAGCAGGTGCTGAGCCATGATCCGGGCGCCATCAAGCTTCGGCGCCTCCAATATTCAACCGAGACAGCTTCGGTAGAGCGGTGACCGAGCCCGACCCCGACCCCGACCCCGTTACAGCAGCTACCTTGTCGCTATAAGCTTCGGCCACATCGGGCTACGGCCAATGACGTCGGCCAATTATCTTTAATCATAAAAGCTTCGGCCACATGCTTCAACCGCTACGTGCTTCAGGCATAAGAGCTTCAGTCCTTACGAGCCATGGTGAGAACTCTCGATTACTTTCTCATTTTAATGATTCCCAGTCAATTGAAATTGCACACCAGTTCCAAGCTAACAACTTGTGCTAGATTAACCAAATATTTCGCAATGATCTGTTAATTGTTCAAGTTATACTATACATTTTTGGTGATTGCTCTTGACATATAGTCACATATGAAGCATGTTAGGAATTATACCCATGCCTTACATTTAGGGGTTACCCTCCCCTGAATTATGAATGCAACCAACCCGCTACAATCTCCATCAGTTTTCCTTTTTGTTTTACTGTAACATTTTATTATCTTCGGCAAAGCATAAAGTATCAGACCTTGGAAATAATCATCCCCTTTTATTG
>CATIWQ010114761.1:0-14066 GCA_949673415.1 Euphorbia schlechtendalii | reverse complement strand
GCAGAGCCTAGCAAGCTTGCTGGGAAATTATATTATATACATAAAATAAAGTAAATATATAATAAATAGTATATATAATATAAATAAAAACATAAGTACAAAGAAGAGAGAAGGCGAGCCAACTAAGGCTTATTTACAAAGCAAAATGAATGCCTATTTATACTAAACCTTAAGTCTTAAGCAAGTTGGCAAGTGGTCCACAATATTATATTACAAAATAATTAGGGCCATAAGATTGCTACTTAATGGTCAAGTAAGGGGCAAGTGGCAACACGTCTTTCATTTACATTTCCCTCCAAAAAGACTTCCTTTCCCTCCAAGAAATGTCCCAACAAAGGTCCAATTGCAGGTTGACACGTCAGCAGCCTTGCTGAGCACTCTTTTCACACCCAAATCTGGAAATCTGCGGCAACCTTCCTGTAAACTCCAGCAAACTTCAAAACAGAATAAAATGCTCATAATTTCCATAATATAACTCCAAATTAAATAATTCCGAAGCCATTATTCTTATATTTTCATGGTGCTTTTTCCACTTATCATAACTTTTGAAAAAGTTTTTTAGTAAGGAATTTAAAATTCAATCTTTAAGTATTCCTTAAAATTTATTTTTTAACTTTCTGAAAAATCAAAATTCTTTCCGCTCCCATCTTCTTATAAAATCTTATAGGTTAAAAATATTTAACTCATTCTATCTTCAGCTCATCCAACTGGTACTTAAAACGGGACTTACAACCACACTGCCCTATTTCCCAATGCCTTTTGCTTATTTTCGAAATCCTTATCTATTTTTAACCATAAAATTTTATTCAGAGAACCGTTTGCAGAAATTAAATAAGAACCAACCAACAAGAAATTATAACTTTATTAATTTAATCTTAAAATTATACAAAAGTTTATAATATATTCAAAAGCTTAAAACTTAAAAACTTAAAACTTTAATATTTTAAAAAAAATTATAGCTGACGGTTAAAAATATAACCAACGATTATAAGAAAATAAACATATATTAGAGGCTAGTTTGGGGTCTAACTTTAGTCTGGAAACTAACCTGCCTTGTCTTTAGTTTTCTATCTTATTTATAGCCTATATAATGATAGAGATGGTGGGGACATCTTCCCACTACATCGTCTAAATAGGCCTACAGCTGTCCTCAGTATTTCTTTCTCCGCAAGTCTTCAGTCTTCTAAAGAGGAATATTCTTTTTTGATGCTGAAGATTTTTCTTTGGATTGGGTCCCACTTTCTGCTGATTTTTCTTTTGGTGGGGTCTCCCTCTGTCCTTTTTCTAGATTCATTTTTTGGACTTCTCCAAAGTTTATATTGGGCCTTTCTAATTTTAGTCTTCTTGGCCGATCCAGCATGTCGCCAAACCATTCAGCCCAGCCTTCTGATGGCCTTGTGTCTATTTGTTCGAGCCCATCTCTTATTTGGTATTGGGCTTCTCCAATTTCTAAATTAACTTCTTCTGTTTTTTCTACTACTTCTTGTATTATCTCTATATTTCCATATATCATATCTAATTTTTCTAAGATTGAGTCTTCTTTGGTCTTGCCCTCATTACTTATTACTCCTGCGTATGAAGTGTTATTCTTGCAGTGTTCTAGTCTAGCTTCTAAATCTTGTATCTTCTTTTTCATAAGGTTCTCCTCCTGTTCTTTCTCAATTAATTCTCCTTGTAACTCATATATTTTCTTCTTCATGTTTATCATTTCTTGTGGTATATCATCTGGTATTTCTACTTGCATTGTAAGTATTTCATTGGGGTCTGTAGTCACTTCTGCTATCTCTGGGCTACAATAAAATTTGGTTAAGTATTCCTTAGCCTCAGTATATGCTTCCTTTATTGACAAATATTTTTTGTATTTTGGGTCTTTATGTTTAGTGACTTGTATTACTTGTTCAAATTTTTTGTATATTCCTGGCTGAGGACCATTATATACCACGTATGCAGTATCGTTGGTATTTCTTTGGGTGAAGCAGAAACAAAACCCTTTTATAGTGGCTATGGCATATCTGTCATCTCTTCTTTTAACTGCCACCCACAAATTGTCTAATAGTATTCTTTCAGTATCATTTAGGACAGTTCCTTGAGGAAAATGAAATGCCCAAGAAGTCTCACTGAAGTCTGCAAAATTAAGCTTATCTGATAACACCAATGCCTTTAGTTTAGGCTGGTTCTGGTTGTTACTTATGGTTTGAACGTTTTTCGGAGTCTGTTGAGTCTCTGATGTATTTGAAGTATTTACTAAGTCTTCCAAGGTAGGTTTGGTGGAAGTATTTCCAGTATATCTGGTTATCTTTCCCTTTTCTTTGTTATTAGAAGGTCTCATTCTTTTGTATATTCTCTCCCTTTCTGACTAGTATTTCCTGCATTATCAGAAAATTGTAAGAGTCTTGATAATATATTAGCAATTCTATTATTTTCAACTTCTATATGTTCTAAGTATGGTTTATATCCTTTTTGTAGTAAAAGTGAAGTTAATTTATGTCATCTTTTATATGAAGATCTTTTCTTTTCTTTCTTTTCTTTAAATTATTATAGTATTTAACTATGGCAATACAGTCTGTTCTAATGGTGAATTCAGTCTTACCAATTATAAAGAATTTAAATGATTCTAAAGCATAATATATAGCTAATAATTCTGAGTCTATGGTATTAATTTCTCCTTTCTCTTTAAAGGATCCACTAGCGTATTTACAAATTCTTTCTTCTGTTTTATTTGAAGTCTTATGAGGTTTACTAATTAAAATAGCTCCCCATCCTGATGCTGATCCATCAGTTTCTATTATTAAATAGTCTGTATCCAATGGGATTTCTAACTTAGGTAAATTTCTTACCTTTTCTTTTATACTTTTGTTTATTTCATAGTCTTTATAAATTAATTTTTCAAAAACTTCTTTACCCGTTTTTAAGTCTAATGGTTTTAAGTATTTTGATAAGTCTTTTATAAAAGGTCTAGCATAATTCAATAGCCCTAAAAACTGTTGAAGTTGCTTCTTTTCTTTTATATTTTCCTGAAAGTCTAGTATTTTAGTGGTTATATGAGGTTGTAATTCTATTTGTCCATCTCCAATTACAACTCCTAAGAAATTTATTTTAATCTTTCCCAATTCTATCTTTTTCTTAGAAATTAGAAGTCCATTTTCTTCAAATTTCTTAAAGACTTGTCTAAGATGTCTGTTATGGTCTTTAGCAGTTTTACTAAAAACAAGTATATCATCTATGTATACTGCAGTAAAGTCTGAATAATTCTCAAAAATTCTATCCATTCTTTTCTGAAAGACTGCTGGGGCAATCTTAAGTCCTAATGGCATTACTAACCATTTCCAATGTCCTATGGGATTCGGACAAATAAATGCAGTCCATTCTATTGAGTCTTTCTACATTCTTATTTGATAGTATCTTGATTTTAGATCAAATTTACTCATAAATTTTTATCCTTGTATTTTATTTATAAGCATTTCTTTATTAGGTATATCGTATCCATTGTCTTCAGTATTATCATTTAATTGTTTATAATTTATAACCATTCTATGTTTTCCTCGTTTCTTCTCTGCATTATTATTAACAAAGAAACTTGGTGACCTATGTCTAGATTCTGATCGTCTAATAAAATTATTTTTTATAAGTTCTTCTAGAGCTTCTTTATACCATTCTAACTCTTGGTTATTAGCAGGTATTGCCTTTGCTCATATAGTTATATCAGGATCTATAATTTCTAGTTTATATTCTGTTGGATTTCTATTCCAATGTTTCTGAGGATTCTCTCATATTATTTCTAGTTTTTCAAGTCTAGATTGTTATTGTAAAATATCATCGTCTAAAATTATATTATTTAATTGATTAGAGTATATATAATCAGATTCTATTATATGAAAATTTGTATCTTCTGCATAGTCTATTTGTTTCTATTACTGTTTTTGTATATGTCCTTGCCTCTCATCCTTTTGAGAAAAAGTTTTAGTAGCAATTGGAATAGAGAAATTATTGAAACTAAAACTTATATAATCTTTCGTTATTGTTGCCATTCTATTATCATGTATAAGATAGTCTAACCCGAGTATAGCTAAGTATCCTAATTGATATAATTTTCTAACAGGAATATTAGTTATAGTAGTAACTAGTATATCCTTATTTACGTCTATCATTTCTATTATGATGTCTGGTATGTATTGTGAACACATAGTTATACTGACATCCATTTGTCTTCCAATGGTTGGTTTGTCTAAATTATACTTATATTCCGAAGGAATTAACTTATCGTCTATTTTAGATGTTGAACACCCTGAGTCTATTAATGCTAATCCTTGTATAGTTAAATCTTGTATTTTACACGTTATTTCAATGGTATAGCATTTATATGGTGTTTTATAAGGTTGTCTATTAATTCTGTGATAATTAAATCTTTTTTCGTATAGGTCTAATAAAATTTCATCATTTATCTCAATTTCTAGTAAATCCATAATATGTTTCTGATTATTTTCTTATATTGTTATTTCTAATTTTTCTTCTTCTAGTATACTTATTCTTTCTTCTAAATTAGCAATTCTGTTTTTCATTAGTCTAAATCTTTCTCTCTAATTTCTTTGTTCTATATTGTCTTTAAAATTATAAGTATTTTTAGGTTCTGTTATTAATGTTGGCCACTCTAAACCATTATCTTCTTCCCAACAGTATTTGCAAATATCAGTATAACAATTATAACACTGAGCTCTTAATTCTATTACGGGGTATAAATGACATTTATAACATTCTTTATCATCGTTTCCTTTTCTATAATTCCATGTATGTTCTAAACATTCAGTTCTATCCATAAAGTCTATATTTATATTTATATATCTTTCCATTGCATCTAATAAGTCTAATGGTTCATTATCATTCTCATCATTATCAGAAATATATTCTTCTATATCACTCACAATTGAGTATATAGTTTCTGTATCACTTACTTCTTCAGTTATAGCTAGCAGTTATAGCTAGCAGATCTAAATTAATATTTTCGACTAGTTTTGATTCTCTAGTATGTATATTATGCTTATTAGGATATTTAGTAGATAAATGGCCTATTTCTCCACATGCATAACATGTAATAATATCTTTATATTGTCTTTTATCATTAAACCTTCTAACATGTCTTTTAGGGTTTAAAAATAGTTTTTTAGCATTAGTCTTAGATTTTCTAATATAGTATTATTTTCTTATTTTATTATATGGTCTTTCTTTCTTGTAATATTTATTATTTTTATATTTAGGTTTTCTATTACAAGAAACACAAGTTTCTTGTCCGTATTGTTGCGGCGTATATATGTTTCTACAAAAACCATAATTATCTTTCATCTGTCTTTGTATACTTATTTCTGTACGTTTCTTTTCTAAATGCTTCATTATTTGGTATACTAATGTATTTATATTCAAAGTATAATTACTTTCTTTTTCTTAAAAACTTATTTCCCTCTTCTTGTATTTCTTGACCTAATGGTCCAGGATATTTAAGAAGTAATTTCTTCATAAATTCCTTATTATAAGTATTTTGGCTTTTGGCTGTAAAATGTATATAATCGTTTAAAAACGGCACTATATATTTCCAGTCATTAAGCTTTAGTTGTTCTAAATTTCTTACAGCTTCTTTCTGTTATATAATCGATCCAATATTAGGGTCTGTTCCGGTCAAAAGATTGCTTATAGTATTACAAAAGTTCCATGGATTATTTCCTACATTTATTAGTCTAGTATATTCTTGTGAAAAATTAATTTTAAAATCATCTCATGCTCTTTAGGCAGTATTTCCTAATGTTATATCTAAGAAATTATACACTTGTTCTGTGGTATGATTGAAGTTCTTTTCTAAATAATTCTTAACAACAGGGTGCTTGTGCAACGTCAATGGAGGATCCATTTTCCAGCAAGCAATTCAATTCAACCAATACAAGTCCCACACCATGAAAGAAACCAAGGATTCTGAAGCAGTAAGTGAGAATCCACAAATCCCTACCAGATCCTATACAGGAAAAGATAAGAGTAAGCTGAAAGGGCAAAAATTAAGATGGCCCAGAAACTGAAATCCGCCAACAATTATAAAGAGCTAGTATTTCCACTTAACACAAATGCATACATCCATGTATTTATGTAAAGCTAAGTCAGTGTACTCGTATATCTGAAAACTCATTAGAATTTATGGAAGAACAGATAAGTCGAGCTATAAGATGAAAAGGGATTCAGATAAGCATAATAAAATTAGTAAAGAAATCAATTTAGTGCCTTGAAAATCAATTGAAATGGGCGTGTATCAAAACTCATCAATTTCAGTTCGAATCCGAGATATGAAGCTCTTCGCTCTTTGCAGTGATGAAGAGCAGCAGTTGGATCGCAGATTGCTAGCTTATGGCCACCCTATTACAGAAACGACGCCGTTTATGATTGGGTCATAGATTTTCAGTTTCCGTTCCTACATTTCCCATTGTCAGAAACCCATACCGGCGGCCCCTATTTACGGTGTGGGCCTCATTTCATTGTCAATATAAGATAGGGTTGTTCTTATCTTTGCCATATTTTTTTAAAAGAAATTAGGTTTTACAAAATTTTTAATTTTACAAAATTATTCCTTTCTTTTACATGAAATTAAGAAATATTTCATTTTTATCATTTTTTTATGTTGACTTGATCAACCCTTAGCTCTTATTTAATTTAAATTTTACAACTTCAAACGAATATATCTCACAAACAGTTGATTTTTTCGAATCGACGCTTTGAAATATTTTGTTCGTCTTAATTTTATCTTTAAAATGACATACACTTTGATTTTTTCGAAAAAAAAATGTTTCGCAATCTTATACAGTGTATAATTGTGGTATAATACTCTTTGTTACTGCTTGTTCATAAAGGCGTTATACATGGTATAAAATTGTATAATGAATTTATATAGATTTTTTTCTTCTTTATATTCATAGCAGTACCGATATCCCCATAAAAATCATGACATGAAGATTTTAAACCTAATATGAAAGCTCTTATACATTGTATAATAGTGGTTATGTTTACAACAAAACTCATTGTCTAGTAAAATAAAAAAATTTATTGTAGTTTTATACATAGTATAATAGTTGTATGATATCCGTTTTAACTGCTTTTTCATGAAAGCGTTACATGACACAAGAGTGGTATAATGTATTCTATTTATTCTTTTTTAAAATACATAATACCACTCTTATACATTGTATAACTCCTTCATGAAAAGATTTTATTTTTTCGAAATTCAAAGTGTATTTCATTTTAAAGATAAAATAAAGACAAACAAAATATTTCAAAGCGTTGATTCAAAAAAATTAACGGTTTGTGAGAAATGGAGGTTTCAAGTTACGAAAATCAAATTAAATAAGAGAGAGAATGTAGTTAGTTGTAAGGGAAAAAAAGTAAAAGCAAAAAAGTAATCTAATAAAATGACAAAGTGAATATTAATTCATCATCGTTGTAAAAGTAATAAAATCTAACTTTTTTTGGTATATGGTTTAATTAGCTTGTAAGATATGAAGTAGGGATTTTTGGGATCTAACTTAGACATTTGTAACCGTAGTATGTCACTATTATCTACGGCGTTTTATCATTCTTTAATATTTTATTGTTGTATGAACTCTTTTTTAACTTAGACATCAGAGTGACTAAGTCAATGTTTCAGTTAGTCTCCCTCTCCTATATTCACATGTCATGATATCCACTTCCATATATTCGATCAAAACACTAACTTAAATATCAAAGGAGTTTTAGCCAAGCCCCAGATGTCCATTTATAACAATGCTGTTCACAAATTTACTAGCATCGGAGGAGACCACCATCGAATTCATCGGAATCTCTTAAAAGCTCATTAGCCGTATGATATTATATTAATATCAGAAAATAATTAATATATTGTTTAATATGATGGACCACGATTCCACAACTACTCCACTTCAAGTGTCACCTTCTATATATTTATCATTATATGCTAAAATAATTCTCTTATGTTATGTTCTTATGCTTTCAAAGTGTAGTTGGTATCTTAGTCAATTAACAGAAACAGACAGCAACCCTTTCCTCCTCATTAACAATTGTTTGCTTGCATTTACTATTATTTAATAAGGAATCCAAGCTTTGTTCTTTTGAACTAAAACTAAAAATATTGAATTGAACCGATTTGAATCGAATGTATTTGAACTGAACTGAAATTGAATTAAAAATTTTATAACTTAATTGAAATATTTTTATTTATATCAATGATAACAATATCACTTTTAAAATATAAATATAATAATAACAATAATCCATAATATTTTAAAATAATATTATACCACTTTAAAATATTAATATATTATTAACAATCATCCATAATAATTTTAAATAATAATATATTATAGTATACTTTATTAATAATCATTAATTTTAAAAATTAAAAGTATCATTACAAGTTATCTTAATTATTGTTATATTTTCATATTAATCCATAAACTGTAAAATTATATTAGATTACAATAAAGTTTATGATTAATCAATAATAATTATTAAAATTATTATATTTATATTTCAAATATATTTATTTTCCCTTATTAGTTTTTTATTTTTTATTATATATGAATGAAAATAATACTTTTTATTATTGTTTTATTTATTATTGATATTCAAAAAAATAGTCATCTTAATTTATTTGTTCATTAGAAGAAAAGTATTTATTGAAAAATAATTATTATTAACTTTTTAATAATATTATTATCTACTATTTATTATTTACGAATATTAATATTTATAAGTAATATTGAATACTGAAACTTAATTAAAATTGAATTGAGCTGAATTGATATGAATTGAAGTAAATTGAATTAGTTGTTAAATAAGTTGTAAATAACGGTGGCTTAATTTCATTGATTTTGTTTAATCTATTCCAATTCTAAAATATTGAGAGCTTTCATCAGAAAAAATAATTTACGTATGCATAACATTTCTAGGATAGATCCAAAAATTTATGTAAACAATTGGGGATCCACAAGAAATAATGTTTATATTTTGGAAAAAAATATATAATGTTCTAAAAAGGAGAAAAAAAAGAGAAATATAAAAATTTGCCACGTATATTATTTTAAATGGGTGATTGAGAGGGATATCGAAATGATGATATCACATTTAATTGGTACTCCCTCCGTCTACTAAATATTATCGTTTTAGAGGGATTTCGTTGTCTCTTTTTTATTATCATTTTGTATTTCCATGATATTTTTTTCCTAGTTTTTCATTTCTACCCCTATTAATTTGTTCAACTTCCAAGATAATTATATTCTAATCTCCAATAACAAGAAAAGACTATAGGTCAAATTGTTTTTAATGAATAAATTAATAGTCTTGAAAATTGAATAGGACATTTATGAAAGGGTAAACTAGTAAATCATTTCATTTAATTAGTTGTTATCTTAAAAACTGTGAATTAATTAAAATGACAATATTTAGTCAGAACGAGGGAGTATTAATTAATATGGTATTTAGTACAATGTAATTCTTGAAATAAATGTTCCTAAGTAGAGATGTTCAAATAGCCTATCAGTCGTCCAACTCGTTTTCCATACATCGGATAAATATACTTTAATATAAGTTTATTGAATCAAGTTCATAAAGGTCCAGCATTATAATGGAATTCAATTTAAATTTTATGTAATGATCCAAACCTAGCTCATAAACACAATCCTCATCAACTTGACAGTAAGGATCATGTATCACCATAAATTTTCAAAAATTCTAATCACCACCTTAAAGTTGAAATTAAATGGATGAACTTTGTTAGACTTGGAAATAAATTCAACAAGTCCAGTATGGTTGGAGCTCGCATATTAATATTAATAATGCAAGCTAGGTAGAACGTGAACAAAGTTTTTTTGAAAAAAGAACGTGAACAAAGTAAAATATTGTTGTAATGCCTGGTCCAACAAGTGTACATTTTTGTAATGTTTGGTGACCACTATAGAATTTTCTTGTGTTTTGTTTCAAATCATAACCATTCATCTATTTTTTATATTTCTTATATGGTTAGACAATGAAGTAATGGATTGCTCAATAATTGTTAGCCAGGAGTTAAGACTATGATTTTGGACTATATTATTGCATTTGTAAAAGTTAGATAATTTTTATACATTTCTATCTTCTGTGTGTTTCTTTAATAAATTGTGTTCTAGATCATGACTATATTTATGTCAAAATGTGTTTAACTCTTCATTTTCTCCTTTAGTTCTCGATTGATTTCTCCTGTGGTTTTATTAAAATAATATATTTGTTTGCCCAAATATTGGTAACATATCAATTTAAAATATTTTAAATTGTTTCTTTAATTTATATGTCACCCAAAGATAATTTAGAATGGATAGGAGAGCACGATTCGCACGACTGCCCATATCTTTGCATTTCAACAACTTTTTAAGATTTAATAAAACCCCCTTCCTTTTAATATTTTAATAATGTTACCATTCTCCATTATATATTTATATGTTAAATGCAATGATATAAAATTCTGGCGCGTATAACTTTGTTTTAGCATGATCTTGCATACTGTCACAAAAATTATTAGTCAGTATGAGCACAATACTTTTTAAACAAATCCTACGCATCAGCTCACATACGGGAATTTATATATGGTGCCGGTATTTAATACCCTTTCTAATCCAACGGTTGAGTATTTATTATGTTTTAATTAAATATTCTATCATCTTAATTAAATACTCTCTCATTAATACATAACCGTTGGATTTGGGAAGGAAACTAAATACCCGGTACCATATATAATTTCCTTTCACATGCATGTAGCATACTTGTGTGAGTCTCGTAAGGTTTCACTTACATTAAATTCGATAATAACTGAGCTAATTAATACCCCCTCCCATTTTAAATAATTATCACTTTAAGGTTGTTTCCCAATACCAATGTCACAATAATTAAGACAATAAAAATACCTATTTACCCCCATGACTTTTGTAAATTTGAAAGTTGATTAGATACTTTATTCATTTTATCATTTTCAATGTGCATTAAATAAGGGTAAAATAGATAAAATGTGCATTGAAAATCTAAAACGACACTCATGTAAAAAAATTTCAAACACTTCAAAAAGACAATTATTAAAAAAGGAAGGTAGTATATACAATATATATTTGTTTAAATATTCATTGTATGCAAGTATAATGTTTAATGAACTGAAAGTAAATTAAAATATGCAGTATTAAACTAAATGAAAAATAAGTTGAAAAGAAATATCCTATTTTTACTAATATCGGACTATCAAAAGCTTGACCGAAATAAGGAGCAAACCTTGCGCTTAATCATACACGAAACAACTTATAAAAGTTGTTAGACGGTTATAACCAGCGCTAAATTATCAGGTAAAGATCAAGAGACATGTAAAGAAAACAGTTACCATGGATCTTACAATGCATTATCTCATCGTGCAATAGCAAATACAAGGAAGAATAAATTTATCCCAGTGACATTCTAATTACTACTCCTCCTTAAATTGATTCTATTCTCGCTAATAACTAACTTAAATATAAGAGAGATGGGCTTCGCCGATAACCTAGTCGAGCACTCATTCTCGTGCATATGTGTTGTTTTGCGAGCTATTCTCCATCTACAAGGCACTATAGCATACTTTAAAATTATGGCTCTGTTTGGCAATGCTGCTGCTGTTTCTGTTTGCGGTTTGTTGTTCAGTTATTAATTGATCCGCACTTAACGTTTGGTAAAAATATAATCAATAGTTGTCTTTATAGATATAAAATGACTAAAATGGACATATTTTAAATCATTTAGTAAATCAATTATAAAAAAATTAACACAAAATTATAAATAAATAATCATATTATATTAAATAGAATATCATTATATTTCTAGAGGTTTAATGTAACAATATCAGTGATAAGTGGCTCACATGAAAAACTTAGCAATGCAATATGTAAATGAAGTAATTATTCCACTTTAAAATTTCTTGAGAGTTTAAGTAATAAAAATCATAGTAAATAATAATTGTCGCGAAAGTTTAAACTTAAAAGAAATAATTAATTAAAAATTTAACGAAATACTGTACGATTTAGGATAGAAGGGTAAAAAAACTTGGACAACAACTATTATTTATAAAAAGTACCAAGATGCTGCTTACTGAAACAGGAGCGGTTTGCTAACAAAACAGCAAAAGGCAATTGAGTTTGAAACTGAACAGGAAACCGGAGCTTTTGAAGGGTAACCAAAAGACCCATGTGTTTTCCATGATTACTTCCAAATAATTATTACAAAAATAATTTTCTAAAAAAACAAAATAACCGTCTATATAGCTTGATAATTCTCTAGATGCATTCATAATTCAAACTCTAAGATATCGTCGGTCTGTAATTTTTCCTAATTTATTTTTCTGTTTTACTATGTATTTAAATAATTCCATCGGATTATTAATTAATTTCTGATGATTATATTCATGTATTCATTCAATTCATAAGATACTCAAAAAAATTTCTCAAAATATAACATATAAAACTATTGTTTTTAGATGCGTGCTGAGTGATTTATGTTGAGTGTACATTAATCTAAAAAGGGTAAACTACTCAGTTTCGTTGACTTAATTTACCTGCAATCTAAGCTGAGTAATCTTACTCAGCTCAAGTTGGTTATCAAGCAATTTACATGAATACGAGAGATGATATATTGAGCAAAAACACTTATAAAGACAATAAGGAGTTAAGGAAAGAGTACACCTTAGATTTATCCTGGTTCGGCCCAGAGCCTACCTCCAGTTCCCGGATTCCTTTCCAAGCTTTAATCCACTAGTGATGTCTTTCCTTCAATAGGCGGAGAAGCCTTTATAGCGTGTAGACAACTTACAGAAAGTACCCTTCTTTCTATCTACCACTCAATACTTAGTTTTAGGTATCCTTCCTAAAACTGACTCACACAGATTTAATAAAAAGTTTAGGAACGAAGGATTTCAACTTATAAATAACGTTGAATCTTGTTACAATGTATAAGCTTAGCAAAGACTCTAAGTTAGTCTGATTATCTCTTACAAACAGATGGAAAACTGAATGTTTGCTTTTTATTGCTTGAAATGGAAATTTTGAACGCTAGGATTGCTTGAACAATATTTTAAGCTCATAAGAAATTCGAAGTATTTCAACAAGTTTGAACGTTTGCTTCGATCTTCTATTTATAGTTGTAGATGCTGGAAGTAGCCGTTGCAAACTTCTCGTCTTGACTTGTTCTTCAAAATCTCTTCTCTTCACAGCTTTCAAATCTGTCTGTTTGAAACAGATTTTGGGACGTTTAGGGACAGCGATTTCGAACGTTGAAGTGCGAGATTAAACCGTTAATCTTGATGCGTCAAAAACTCATTTATTCAAGCAAATCTGTTTGAGAGAGGAGCGTGCGAGATGCAACGTGGAAGCCTACAATTAATTGACTTGCTGACGTTGCAGAGTTGCACGGAGAGACTGAAACCGACACATGTCAGAAGATGTCTTTTTGCCTTGGACGCTTGTGAAGAATTTCCAACATTCCATACTGATACTTTTTGGTTGTGAGGATCACAAGAATATCCGTTTTGATTAGCGTTTTTTACTTGAAAAGCATCAAAAGGAATATTCTGTCTTCACAAACAGCGTTAAACCCACATGTGTCATAATATTCTAAGTGTCTCATAAATTCTCAATATTTCACTGAATAAAAGGTACTCAGCACACGCTGAGTTATATCGCATAAACTATAGAGTACTCAACACACAACTTTTCCTACTCTAGGTCATAAATTAATTAAAACTCAATAAAACTGATTTGTTTTTCCTTAAACAAACTCAATTCAACTTGCCTAATTAAGAGTCTACTTAGTATGTAATTAATTTCAATATCCTAATCAGTTTGTTATTTCCAAACATCACGTATTGTGAAGTACTATTAACTTGGGTTTAACACTTTTCATCCCTCTGATCTGCTTGATATCAAGATATCTTTGATGGTGGTGATTCAATTTGTTGAAAGGTGGTTATGCAAGTTGTAGTGGCTTTGTAAGGTTCTTTGTTCTCC
>CATIWQ010114758.1:0-36039 GCA_949673415.1 Euphorbia schlechtendalii | reverse complement strand
TATCCAATCCTTTTCTCAAAAGGACTCTTGGTTGATGGGCGTATTGGTACTTTACCCATCCGTGTTCTAGGCCTAACTGAGTTAGAACAACAACCCGTTGAGTCAAACCGCCATTCCACATGTTAGCCATACCAAAGTATCCTAACCCTACGTGGCCCACCGATAACATAATGCACCCTGCTGAGCATAAAATACAATGTACTTCAATGGGTGGCACATGTGCGAATCCGGGAAACACTTTTAAGCGACTCAATATTTTATTGGATTATTTAAGTATTTTCGGCTTATATAATGAATCAGGTCCATGTAATTATTTAGATACAATGTATTCATATTCTATACATAAAATGAGGTTCAATGTACAATAACATAATTTAGAATTTCTACGGGTATTAGAAAATATTGAATATTAAACCAAATCTCATTTGGACCCATAGAATTCTCAATTATAAATTTAACAAACGAACCGTCATACTTATATATACCACTATGATTCATGATCATGACAATTTTAATTACATCTATTATATTTAGCCGAGATACTTGGTGAAATTGCTAAATTTTAACAATTGTGACTTAAAGCTTGTTAAGGCCCAATAATTGGCAACCATTTTGCAAAATATACAATTTTGCTCCAACTCGAATTAGGACGTCACTATTTCAAAATTTAACATCCAACTATAACCGGTACCACGGTCTATTTGGGCTAATATCACATTTAGAATATTTAATTTAATTAAATATTAATGCTACAAGTTAAGACTTTAACTTTTATTCCAATTAATTAAAATTACAATTATAAAACATATTAGAATTTATGACACCGAATTAACAAAATAACATGAATTGTATTTTGATACAATTCGAGTCAGCCGCTTCAAAATCTCAAAACGGACTTTGGATAATTTTGAACCATTAGAATTTAATTCCAAATTAAATAAATTATACGTTGATTTTATTAAACAATTCATTTTAAATTGTTGACCCCGGATAAATTTAAAATTCCCGATTATTTTAAAACACACGATCCGGTTCAATCGTTCTAACAAAACGAACTAATGGCAAAAAATTATTTCGAACTCCGTTGGACCCGCGGGCCTAAAGGCCCACCGCCCGTGGACAGCAGGCTGCCCAAACTGTGGACATCCTTGCTGTCAACGGTCAATGGTGTGGTGTTGGCTTCCAAAGCTAACACCACAATTCAAGCCAACAGTGGCGTGAACAATTTATTCACGCCACTGTTGGCAAACCATTTTTTTTTTAAATTTCTTTTAATTATTTATTTATATTATTAACATAAATTAATTATATTATAAATAAATAATAATAAAATAATTAAAACCCTAATGAACATAAACATCAATTCAAGAACATAATCACCAAGATCAAACCAACTAATTTGAGAAAAATATCAAAAACTCAAATTAACGATTTTGAAACCTTTTCTATCAAATCGAAAGCTTTCACAAATCAAGAAACTTGATCTTTTGACTAAATTCAATTAATTACAACAATCAATTTATCAAATTAATTTTATCAATTAATCAACTTGAGGAAAAATCAAAGAACCTCAAGAACGATCTCAAAACTTTTTCCATCGAGATGGAAAACCCAAAACAATCCTCTTGATAGAACCAGGCTCGGATACCAATTGAAGGGAATTGTCATCGAAAACATAACCGCGTCGGTGGAAATACCGTTTAAAATTTTCTCGAATTCAAATAGGATCTTCTCAAGAACCATTGATAGGGTTTCAAAAGGATTTATTTACATAAAATGAACTTACTTGATAGTCTCTTTAAGAGACGAATGCCATTAAAGCTCTAAAGTAGAAGCTCTCCAATCTCACGTGCACGAACTCCTATCGACCGGGACCGGTGCTAGCCGTAATTGATGAAAGCCAAAAACTCAATAGTTTTTTTTTTTTAATTTGAAAAAGGGAGGCACGAAAAATTGAGATTTCAATCTCAATTTCTATCTCAATTAAAGACATTTTTTGCGCTATATATGTGTATATTCGTTTTATTTAAAATAAAACTAATTGAGCCTTATCCCTTTTTTTCAAAATAGTACAAATCATGTACACTTCTAATTTAGTTTTAATTAGCCATGTATTGCATATCCAATTTCAATTAGGATTAGGTTAGAATTATCTATAAATTGACCACAATTAAAAGAACTATTTAATAATTAAATCTATAGATTTAATTCCTTAAATTTGTTTTAATTGTCAACTTTATAAATTTCCTATTTAACCCACATGCTAATTAAAACATTTATACTTTAATTTAATTCAATGAATAACATAAATAACTTTATATTATACCATTTAATTCAAATTAAATATTTCTTGAGTTGTAAAGATTATTTAATTAAATTAACTTTATATGTCAAATAATTAATAATCACTCTTTCATCATGTCTTGTAACATTGTATGTACAAGAAATCCCAGATCAGTAGTTCTAAGCGCACGATCCTTTGGGTCTGTCCATATGTTGGCAATGGGATTCACCCATAGACTGTAAGCGGATTCGAGCAAACCATTACAACCCCCAATTGGGATAGAATACAGCCGTCTATTAAAGATACTGAACCCAGTAGTTATCTCACAAAGTCCTTTGCCAGCTGACATCAATATGATGAACAAGAGACATGGTGCTTGTCACCCCTTATGTAGTTCATCATATTTCTTGATCTAGAATAAAATGATAATATAAGTCAACGACTTATTGGACGTCCTTATCACTTTTATTCATCAAGTGGCCAGTGATTCATTTCGATTTATCGAATCGAATGGCAATCCTATCACTTCAACACTACTACTAATGTGGTCATGGAATATACCAAGCATACTCGTACTTGTAATCCAATATTTAAGGACCCGTTAGTAATATACTACAGCATACTCAATTCCACATCCGTAATAAGTTGAAATCAAGTCCGAGGATAACTGAGACCTACTTAACAAATTGTCTATGACATACAACCTTGTGACTTTGCTGTGTGGATCGGTCGGGCCCCATGTTTCCAACATGTGCCCATGTTCATGATCTACTTTACCAAGTGACATAGCAACTACATTGCCATAGATCATCCAACATACAAGTCTTTCGTTTAATTCATTCCCACGATTAAAACAGACTTGGGACATTTATGATTATCAATCAATGGATGCTCTACTCATATTATAGCACAAGGTATAAATGCAGTAGATTATTGCCTTTATAATGTGACACTGCATGAACCAATGCCTTTAGAACTAGGGCACATAAACAATTCCAACAGTTATGACTATAAAAATTTATTGTAAGATATTCTATAATTTAAGTTACAACTTCAATTGTAACAAATAGAGACTAGTTACGAGTATAAACGTCGTCACAAAGATATTTTTTCGAGTTACATTTGTTGTCACAAAACTTATAAAATATTTTCAACGAGATATTTATATTCTCACAAATTGTTTTTGTGACATAAATATCAATTGTAACATATTTAGTTTTCACAAAAATATATTAGTTACAAGTAAAGTATTGCCACATATAATATTTGTTTCAAGTAAATTCTTTTTATCACAAAACTAATAAATTATCTACAGCAAGAGTTTTGTGTCGTGACACAAATATTTTTAGTGACAATGAAAAGTTAATTGTAACATATTATAGCTTTTAGGTTACAACTTAAGTTGTAACAAAAAAATATCAGTTACAAGTATAAAAAAATAGTCACAGAAAATCAATTATATGTGACAATTTTACAAAAAAATCCCACAAAACTAATTTTTGTGACGATAAATTTTTATTGTGACAAATAATACACTTTTGTTATAACAATTTCTGTGACAATTGAATTGTTGTCACATATTATTAGATTTCTTGTAGTGTATGTGAACTAATAAATAAGTTGAAATCTGTATATAAAATCAACTTTTTTTATTGAACCTTAAAATATGGGATATACGTCGTCACTCTAAATTCACGTCACATCTTGGATCTTTCATATTAAGGTTAATATGAACATTCTATTACGTAACATTTTATCTTTCTTCCTTTCTTTGTTTCTTTCTTTCTCATCTCTATGTTTATTTCAGATCTATAATGCTCTCTCTCCCTAGAATTTTCATACATTCTTTTGGAACTTTAAGTCCAAAGAAATGCCACGGTTTAATATGATGATTGTTTACCTTGTTGCATTTGTTGCCTTTTATTGCTGAATATGTATTTGTTTCATTGCAAATTGGAGTTTGCTGAAAAATGAATTCATAACTTTAGTGGTTTTGAAAAGAGTACGTACTACAAGATGCAATAAGATCATTTCTTGTTCTTGTTTTAGTATGCTGCAACCTTTTTTTGCGAAAAGATTGATAAAAAAGAGGAGATCAAGATTTTTGGGTTTTATAAACCCTTGAAAGGCATGAATAATATGTTTGATTTTCTACTATATATATCTTGGTTTTTTATGGAAATAATCTACTATCATAATCTACGTGAGAAATAATTCCAAATGAGATTATATAGTTGATACCTCATTTTCATTATTTCAATATATAAATTACCACAACAGCTTGAACTTCATAATTTTGTTCTTAATTAATTGAGAAAACTTCTCTTACTTTGCTCAATGATTATGGTTTACTGGTTAAGATTTCAGCATTGAATTTCAGAAAGAAAACAATTCCCTGTAATAACGGATTTATTCTTTAAAATTAATTAACTGTGTTTCAATTCTAAATTAACTAATATTTATTTTCCCAGTTTTTTTGAATTTATATGTCATGTCATTAAATGTCTGCCAACATGGATCTTATATGGCATCTTCGTTAAAAAAAATGACTACTTGAGTAACGGAATCAATACCACGGGGACTAGAAAGTTAACGTGTATGACAAAATGACCGAAATGATGAATTAATTACAGCATAGAGATAAAAAAGGTGGTTTGGCCTTGTAAAATTAATCAAATATTCAATTAACTTGTTAAGTCAATTAAACATTTTTATTTTATAAATTCAACTAATTAAAATGTATTCAAGGACTTCAAGGATAAATGGTTCTTGATTTTCCCATCCCCTGACGATGTAGAGGAGGGCGCACTGAACCCATTTAGAGATGGAAAATTCTCTTTCCATACCCAATGGAACCGCTCAAGGATCCCTACATGTGGCGGCGAGCCTTGGATTTAAGTCCTTCGCAGCACCGAGAGGTGGAGATTGTGCGCCAAATCCGGCCAAGCATCCACTGGCGTGTGGCGGAGTATTTACTGGATCAACCTGATGGTCTCTTTTGCTGGATGGACCAAGGGGTCTTCATTTATACTGATTTCACTGCCGAGGATGGTGAGGCTCCGTGAAATTGATTTTTTCTTTTCCTTTTATTTGTAGGAATGGCCCGTACTAAGTGGAAACCAAAAATTATTCCTGCAGTGGCAGCGACTTGGATCCAAGCGCCAAAGGGCACCCCTATGGGAGCGGGAAGCGGGACGGAGGCGGCGTCTGTGGGGGCAACGACTTCAGTGGCTGCGGAGGTGACGCCGAAGGTAGAGGGCGTCGCTGCTGGGGGAAGGGCCCAGCAGCTTCTTGATGAGGGGATTCTAGGCCCCCTTGCTACTCAAGGGATGGCTAACATGGCCAGAGAGGATGTGGTTATCATAGAAACCACACCTTAGAGAGCCCTGGTCTCTGTGGCCAACCCTGGGAGGCTTCCCCCTAAGGTGAAGATGCCTGCCACACCTCGAAGGGTGTGGAGATTAGGGAGAGGGGGCAGAAGCACCCTCGCATTATGGTGAAGTTGGGGGAAGGCCCCCAAGGGGAAAGCTCCGCTCACTGAATAGGAGCAGGTCCAATGGGCCAAATATGATCCGCCACTGGTATGTTTGATTTTTTTGTAAAATTTCCCTCTTTTTGTGTTTGTATTTTTGATGAACCTTGTCTGGCCCCTTTACAGTTGTTGTGGAAGGTCCATGGGGAGGATGTGCCTTTGCTAAAGGTAGAGGTAGTTGGCGAGTTGGGGCGCTACACTGAGCTGCCCCATGAGGATGCGCGGTTCAGTGCGATGGGCCCCGCTGAGCTAGGGGCTTATGCTGAGAAGCAAGCCTTGCTTGTAAGTGTTCCCATGTGTGTACATATGTTGTTGTCCTATTCTTCTTTTTTGTTTTTTACTTATGTTTGTTGCGTTGCAAAGGCCTTTTCTGCCACGCATCGCATGGCGAAGGTGCTAGTCGACACCCAACGACAAGTGGAGGCTACCTATGCTACTTTACAAAGCAGCGCTAAGCGGCTGAAAGAGGTTCAGCAAGAGCACGACGTCCTTGGTGAGATCGAGGAGGCCGCTCAAAAGATGGGGGAGGCCGGTAAGAAGCAAGTTGCAGAGCTGACCCAAGCTCGTGAGGACTTGGAGTATTCTGAGGCGAAATGGAAGGAGCTGATAGCAACGATGCAAGGGCTAGAGGAGAAGCACAACCTGGCGTTAGCCAAAATTAAATCCACCATTGAAGCTGAGGAGAACAAGCTTAAGTTATTGGTGGAGGAAGCTAGGGCTTGAGATGGCGAAGGAGAAGGAGGGGAAGGCCGAGGCTGTGACGGCCTTGGAGAATGCGGAAAAGGGTCTGAGCTACTGGAGGACAGTCACCAAGGGGAATACTGAGGCGCTGCGAGGCTTCAAGCACTAATATGAAAGCTATAAGGCTAAGTATAAGCTAAAGGTGAAGCAGACCCGCGAAGATTGGTGGGAGGACCATCTCAGCTACCGTACGACCTTTCGTCGTGCGATGAACCTTAAATTCCCAGGGTGAACATTGACAACCTCACTCAACTTGCATCGCCTGATGAGCCCCTCGGTCTTTGGGAGGAGGATGAGTGTATTTTTGGGCCTCCAACGCCAAAGCCTTCCTACTCCAACGTCTCCTCTGTGATGACAAATGAAGAGGAGATCCAGTCTTGATGGTCTGAGATCTCCATCCTTTGATGATGAGGAGCCTCCATTGGACTATGCTGATAATTTGTTAGATGTTGATCCTTTGGAGCCTATTCAGTTGGGGTTGGATGAAGAAGAAGATTCTGCGATTTACACATGCCTCCTCTCCTTTTTTTCTTTATAATTTTCTCTTTTTGTTTTGTTTTGAACATGGGTAGTTATTAGGCCAGGTTTGTGGGCTTGTAAATATATTTTGTTAATGGAGCAGTTGTTGCTGATATTGGCTTTGTTTGCTACTAAGTTTTTGTGAAGAATGCTGCATTTCCTTATGTGCATGTTGTGTTATTGTATTGCTGAATGTATATCCTGTGTTGAATTTTCTTGCTTGTAGCTTTTGTTAGCCAAACTAGGAGATCCCTTTAGCTTGAGTTGATTGCTGAAATGATTGATTTGTAGCTTTAATTGCTTGTAGGCCATTCAGCACAGAGGGGCCTTTCATGGCCTAGAGGTTCTCAAGGGATCAGGCTTTGTGGGCTTGTAACTTGCTTTAATCATAAGAGCGCCTAGGGGATCTCTAGGGATCGGTCCCTGCGAGTTGTTTTTAACTTGTTTTAATTTCAAAGAGTGAGAGCGCCGAGGGGATCTCTAGGGATATGACCTTACGGGCTGTTTGTAACTTGCTTTATTTTCAAAGCGTAAGAGCACTAAGGGGATCTGACCCTATGGGATATTTTACTTGCTGTAATTTCAAAGAATGAGAGCGCCGAGGGGATCTCTAGGGATCTAACCCTGCGGGCTGTTTTACTTGCTTTAAATTTCAAAGCATGAGAGCACCGAGGGGATCTCTAGGGATCTGACCCTGAGGGCTATTTTACTTGCTTTAATTTCAAAGCATGAGAGCTTCGAAGGGATCTCTAGGGATCTAACCCTGCGGGCTGTTTTACTTGCTTTAATTTCAAAGCATGAGAGCGCCGAGGGGATCTCTAGGGATTTGACCCTGTGGGCTATTTTACTTTCTTTAATGTCAAAGCATGAGAGAGCTGAGGGTATCTCCAGGGATCTCACCCTGCGAGCTGTTTTACTTACTTTAATTTTAAAGCATGAGAGCGTCGAGGGGATCTCTAAGGATCTGACCCTGCGGGCTTGATGAGTTGTGATCGCCTACTTCTGCTTTAAGAAAGAAATTTTTGTAAAAATTGTATTGTCATTATCTTGAATGCTTACAAAATACAGCCCTACGATACACAAGGTATTATAATTGCTATCCTCATGGGTAAAAATTTCGGAGGGATGTTGTGTTCCATGTGCAGGGCAAGATCTTTCCCCTTATGGTAGATAATTTGTAGGTGTCACTACCGATCCGCTTCACTACTTTGAATGGACCTTCCTATTTGATGCTGAGCTTCCCTCGCCCTTTTCTAGCTTGTGAGTCCTTTGTGTTACGAAGGACTAACTTACCTTATTGAAACGAACGAGGCTTAATTTTTTGGTTGCGTATGAGCGCAATGCGTCGTTTGTACTCTGTCATCCGGATGAGAGCTTGTTCTCTCCTTTCCTCCAAGGAATCCAAGTTATGTCTCAGCAAGTCATCATTGGAGGCCCCCTCGATGTAATTTTCCACCCTTTCACTGGGTGCGCTGATGTCAACGGGGACTACCACTTCTGTTCCATATGTGAGGAGGAAGGGTGTTTCGCTCTTTCCTGTCCGGGGAGTGGTTCTATAAGACCAAAGGACATTGTTGAGCTCTTCTAGCCATGCCAAACTGTACTCATGAATGCTCGTTTTGATTCATTCCAAAATGGTTCGGTTGGTTACTTCTGTCATCCCATTCGTCTAGGGATGGGAAACGCTGGAGAAGCGAAGTCGTATCTTGAGCCATTGGCAAAAACATTTGAACATGTGGCAGTTGAATGGTGTCTCGTTGTCCGCGATGATGGTATGAGGTATGCTAAATCGTGACATAATGTTTTTGCTGAAGAAGGAGGTGACTTCCTTCAGTGTTATGGATGATAGGGATTCAGCTTCTACCCACTTAGTGAAATGATTTGTGGCGACAATGTCCCAATATTTTTGCTACTTCGCTCTTGACAATGGCCCCACCAAGTCCACGCTCCATAGGGCGAAGGGCCATGCAGCCTGAATTATTGATCTCGGCCCGGTTGGTGCTGAGGACGTTTTTGCGAAGGTTTGGCAGGCTTTGCAAGATTGGACCAGATTCTTAGCGTCCAGTTCCTTTGTTGGCCAATAGAAGCCTTGTAGCTTGGCTCTTCGAACCATTGCATCCTTCTTCTCATGTGCACCACAAAGGCCTTTGTGAACCTCACACAGTATGTAATCGGCGTTGAGGCGCCCCACGCATTTCAGCCATGGATGGCTGATGGACTTCCAGTACAACTGGTTGCCAATCACCACATAGCGAAAGGACTTCCATACTATCTTCTGAACTGCACAATCCTCTACTGGTAGCTCATTGTATTCCAAATATTTGCAATTGGGAGTGAACCATGCATCCTCCTCTTCTATTTGCAGCACTTCTATCGTTGACACGTTGGGCGTGCTGATTCACCGAGGGACTCAGGGGAGTAAGATCTCATGCTCTTCGCTCGATACCCTCTTCACCAGCCTATCTGCTTCCGCGTTCAGCGCTCTAGGGATTTGCTTGATTGACATTTCAGTACCTTCGGCATGTATCTCCTTGATGAGGGAGGTGATCCTAGGGAGGTATTACCGCATAGCCTCGCTTTTAGCTTTGTATTCACCGTCAAACTGTTTGACCATTATCCTTGAGTAATGGACTATGCTGATGTTATCGGGTTTGATAGTTTTGATGATCTCTAAGCCGAAAATCAACGATTCGTATTCTGCTGCATTGTTGGAGGCCCTAAATCCTTCCTGGCGGCTTGTTAAATCACTATCCCCTTTGCACCCTGGATGAATATCCCGATGCTTGCCACCTGACTATTGGAGCTACCATCTATGAACATACTCCATTTTACCTCTGGCGGTTCCTTCGACGCGGGGGGGGGGGGGGGGGGCTTCTTGTACAAAGTCTGCCAGCACCTGAAGATTCAAGCTATTGTACCACTTTTTTGAGTGGTAGATCTGTTTGCACTATGATCGTGTGGGCCTGAAAGTAGTGGCGCCACTTATGGGAAGACGCTACCAGTGCGAAGGCCATCTTTTCCATTCGGTCGTATCTAATTTCGGCACCTTTCAAAGCGCGGCTGCCATAGTAAACTGGGAACTGGTCCGCTCCCTCTTCTCTGACAAGCACCATTCCCAACACATCCTTTGAAGTGCCAAGATAGAGGTACAGCAGCATATCGATGACGGGGTAGCTCAGCAACAGTGGGGAGACAAAAAAGGCTTTGATCTCAGCAAGTTCCGCAGTAAAGTCTTCTCCCTATATGAACTTCTTTTCCTTCAAGGCTTTGTAGAACGGGATGCATCGGCGTGCTGCACAAGAAACAAAATGGCCCAAGAGTTTGCCATTGAGGCACTAGATATCTTTAATGCTTCGGGGTTCTTTGAGCTGAAGTACTGCCTTTATCTTATTAGGGTTGGCTTCTATTCCCCTTTGTGAAACCATATATCCCAAGAATTTCCCTCCTGTTACGCCGAAGGCACATTTTTCTAGATTCAGCTTCAGCCCGTATTTCTCCAAAAGGGCTACAACATTTGAGATATCTGCGGCGTGCTTCACTTCGGCTTTGCTCTTGATAATCATATCATCCATGTACAGCTCCACTTCTTTTCCTATCATGTTACTGAAGATCTCGTTACCATTCGTTGATAGGTGGCCCCAGCATTTTTGAGACTGAAGGGTATGACGTTGTAGCAATATATCCCTTCATGTGTGATGAATGACGTCTTTTCCTTATCCTCTTCGGCCATATGTATTTGATTGTACCCTGATGCTATGTCTAACATAGAGTAAATGGCATAACCAGCCATGGCATATACCAACATGTTAATGCTGGGGAGAGGATAGCTGTCATTTGGGCATGCTTTATTTAGGTTCGTGAAGTCTAAGCACATGCGAAATTTACCATTCGGTTTTTTTAACTAGCACCACATTGGCGATCCGGTCGGGGTATCGAACTGCTTTGATGTGCCCTGCCTTAAACAGGCGAGAGACTTCCTCCTCTATGGCCTTCTATCTCTCTAGCTCATGGTTCCTACATTTTTGCTTGACTGGTTTTTCCTGGGGGAGTACATTCAGCATGTGTTCAGCTACTTCGAGGCTAACACCCGTTAGGTCCGCCGAGGTCCATGCAAAAGCGTGGACCTTCTCACGTAATACTGCGAGGATTTCTTCCTTAGTTTCCTCCTTCAGTCCTTCAAACATTCGAACTTCCTTCCCTTCTTCTAGGGTTACCGCTACCATTACATCTACAGGTTCGGCTACCCGTTCTTGGTCAGGTTCCTCCTCCATAGCTAAAGGCTCAGCCTTCAAGGACATCAGATATGTTTCCTGAGCGGCTTGCTGATTCCCGCGGGCCGTGGCTATTCCCTGGTGTGTGGGTATGTGGAGTGTGAGGTACCGAAGGTTAATGACACCCTCAAAACCAATAATGAGGGGGCATCCTAGAATTATGTTGTACGCCAAGGGGATGTCCACGATTAGAAATTTAACCCTTGTCTTCCACCGGGGCCATTCTCTCCCAATGATATGGATAAGTTTGCCGAACCGCAGACGTGTACGGCATGTCTGCCTAGCCTAATTAACAGTGCTTGATGAATAGCGAGGTCATCGGGGTTCCCTCCGATTGGGTTGTACACTCTTCTGGTCATTACATTAACCGAGCTACCCGTATCCACTAGTGTGCGGCGAACCTGAAACCCCTCCACCATCATTTCAATCACCAGGGCATCATTGTGCAGTGAGGGCTTCATCTCCTGAGCGAAGGTGTAGCATGCTTCTCCTCCTCTGTCAGTGTTATCGTAATTGAATGTGTTCTCTCTCTTCCTCTTCTTCTAGGTGGTTCCCCTAGCGATCGCCTATATCACTCTCCTAGGTGGGGGCTCTTCGATGCCACGGTGAGGTGGTTGATAGCCTGGCTCGGCATCATAGCGAGGCAGTTGATAGCCTCGCTACTCTTGGCGGGGAGGTCTCCTCCCCTCGTCTCGCTGTCTATCTCGTGATGGGTTTTGAAGGAAGTGGTTCAACCGACCATCGACAGCCTTTTTATTTAATTCATGGGATAACTCTCTACAGTCTTTTGTATCATAGCCTTCACTTTTGTGGAACTCACAATAAGTCCCCAGCTTCCTCTTGTATCTCATCTTAGGGGAATACTTGATGTCTTCCCCTTTCTTCTAGACCCACACTAAGACCTCTTTCCTTTTGGTATTAAAGGGGGTGAATTCCTCAGCCTCTCACCTTGGCATTTTCGAGCGGTATGCCTGTTGGCGGTCTGGCTCGTGCTTCCCGAAGTCTCATCATTGTGGCCTCGATTTGCTTGGTGTTTCTTTTGTGGGTTTCCTGACGCACCAACTTCTTGGCCTTCTGCATCAACGTCGCTAGGGTAGTAGGTCTCTCCGTGGAGATGTCCTTTGCTAGGTTAGTGCTTCGGCAATTTCTTGCCAGAGCTTCTGAGGCTATGTCAATGTTGCAATCCCTAATCTTGAGAGCTATTTTTTGGAATCTTTCTACAAAATCTGCGAGAGACTCATCCGACCTCTACCGAACCATCTTCAGGTCATGGACTATTCGGTTGGGCGGGATAGATGTGACAAAGTATAGGGCGAAGCTCTTGGCCATCATGTCAAAGTCCGTTATGGATCCAGGCTTGAGGCT
The DNA here is from genome assembly GCA_949673415.1 of Euphorbia schlechtendalii. Lineage (NCBI taxonomy): Eukaryota > Viridiplantae > Streptophyta > Magnoliopsida > Malpighiales > Euphorbiaceae > Euphorbia > Euphorbia schlechtendalii. The sequence goes on along the minus strand of CATIWQ010114758.1, from coordinate 23,327 downwards.
TTCAAACTAGTGGGTCGCGGGTGCTACCATGGTGGTGAGGAACAGCTTGCATAGCATGGCATCCGTAGCATCAGCCGCTTCCATGCACTGGCAGAAATAACGAACATGCACTGTGGGGTATCCCACTCCGGAGTACTTGCGCAGACGGGGTTGCTTTAACCCTCTCGAGAATCTTTCAGCGCATATGCAGGAGTAGTAAGGCGATGCTGTCTCAGCAATGTCTGGTACAGCTGCTTCCATCCCCCTCTCCGCCAGGAGTGCATCCACCTTCTTGGCTATCACAGCCTCCAAGTCCTCCCTAGCCAGCTGAGGTTGTGGGGGTGGTTTTAGCCTTGATCCTGCCGAGCTCCCTTTGCTGTCCAAAGACGGTTTTGAGTGGGTCTTGGGTTTGGAGCTTCTATCCCTACGTTGGAGTGATCCCTCTTCGGATCCCCTCATTTCGCATCTTGGGGACCCCGTCTTTGCCTTTCCCTTGCCAATGGCGGTTCCTCCATTAGCGTGAGCGGTCTCGTCTCACCCTTGACGGGGATTGCGATGGGCGTCGTGCTTCCAACCTAGCTAGTTATCTTTCCTGACAAAGGCTCTGGAGCAATTCTTGTTCCTTCTTCCGCGAGTGCAAGATTTCATTCATCATGTTTTGCATAAGGGCCATAGCCGCATTTTGTTGCTCGCTTTGTCTAACAAGCATTGCTACCCTGTCTTTTTCCGCTGCTTTTCTTCTCCTCCTATCTTCGAATGTCGCTGGCCCTGTTGAAGTAGGCACCTCTGTCCGTTGCGGGGGAACAGTGGTGACCGAGTTCGATGTCTCGGCTTTGTTTCCAGGCTCTGGTGTGTCCAAGAACAGGATGGTTCCCGGAGTGAGAGGAGGTTTTGTTGGTTTTTTTGGGGGAGTAGTCATGATTCTGGGTTAGATCCACGCTCACCGTACCAATTTGGTATCCATCGGGTGAAGTTTGCTATCTTCAACGTCCTTGGAACCTGCAAAACAAGTCTCCGCCCGGAAGTGTTTCCGGCGAAGACCCTCCGATGCTAAAGTTAGCGATTTGGGAGAGGTAAAATGGTGTATTCTCAAAGTAGCAGTTACCTCTTGCTATTTATATAAGCGGTGTTATGATGGCCGGTGAGCCCGCCTGCAAGCTGTGCGCAAGTGGCAAGCTACTTGAGGGTTTTTTCCGCCGCTGGAGCATTAAATGTTTCCCCTCTGCCAGTCAGGTTTGCATTTAATGCGACAGTGGAGAGATAAAGAGTGCGCCAGATCAACGTGGGTTGTACCGAGGGTGTTTCAGCTTTTTCGCGGAGGGTATTGCTGAAGGAATGACTCTAGCATTATGCCTTCAGCATGAATAGAGTCAAAGAGCGTTGAGGACCATTCGTCTAGGACTTGATTCAACACCGCTACCGTGCTTAAGTGGTTTCAGCGTGCGTTTACGCCGAAACGTATTTTGATTAAGGAGCCGTGTTTCTGGGCCAAGGAGTGTTATTTAGATCCTTAATGGGCCTTGCTATCAGATAGTAACTGGTATATGTTTTTATGCTTTTTCATAACCGTTAGATAATATTTTTTTGAGTCCATTTGCTGATGAATTTTGTTCTTCAGATTCATGACTGGGTTTCGTTTCTGTCAATTTTTTTCAGCATCTTTTTTAGTGTGTTCAGTGAGAATCATATATGATTAATCAAATTTTTCATGTTAATGGTATATGTTGAGCATCATTAGGCTACTGTTTGTCTATTAATGATGATATGTTTGCATTTTATTAAAATTCACTATTAATTTTAATTAAATTAAATGCATTAAAAAATATATAATGGCAACAGTGGCGTCCAGGATGGACACTACTGTTGACTTCTTAATTGGCCTCCTTAATTAAGGACAACCTTGATGTCAATCATGGATGCCCAATGTATTCACTTGTTTGGACAGTAGCTTTTAGGGACATCATCACTTCTGTTCAACAGGTCTGCAGATCCTGGGAGTCTCAGTAAATTTCGTTCATTAGTTCAATTTGTTTAAAAGATTCAACTGAATTGTGTTTTAAAATTAACAGATATTTAAAATTTATCTAGATTAATAATTTAAGTCAACTTATTTATTAAATTTAATGTGTATTTTATTTAATTCACGGTTAAATTATAATGATTTAAAATTACCCAAAATTCATTTTGAAAATTTTAAGCGGTTGAACCACTTGTATATAAATAACATTTTCAAATGTTTTGCTAGTTTCGGTGGCGTTAGTTTTTTACTACAAAATAATTCAATTAACTTGATAAGTCAATCAATTATTTTTAGCATATAAATTCTACAGATTAAAATGTATTCATTAAATTACTTCAACATCTCTAACTTGATTAATTTTACCATTCCCTTATGTAAATAATATAATTGATAGACTTAATTTATTTAATGTTTCACAAATAATATAATTTAATTACTTTACGAGAGCCCATTAAATCAATTTATCTATGATGACAAATGATCATTTAATTAAATTGACATAAAATGTCAACTAATTATTATCATTTAGGTTAACTAGTAGCATAATTGTTGCTACAATACATTTGTGAACGATTGCAATAAGCTTAAGAAATATTGTGGTTATCTTTTTGTATTCTTTGTGTGTGTATGTGTGGTGATGTCATTAAGTGTTGGAGAAGGGAGTTACGAGATTGTTTGTTTAACAAAAATACTCACATTGGTGAGTAAGTGGCAATAGACAATATTCATAATATTTTCGAACCCTTATCGGATGTTACTCGTATTCTTCGTGAAATAACTTCTAAGACACAAATATAGAGTTGAAATCAAACATATCATTTGCTTCCACTCTTATTATTAATATATGAAAATATATGTTGTAATTGAGCTAAAGCAAATGTGCATGTTTTATTATTCTTTCTACAGACACCAAGCATTGACCATATATGTGCAAAATAGGAAGATCGAGAGTCTCCCACTAAGATAGTGGTTAACATTATACTTAGGATTTGATTAATTCTTAAGGCGATATTATCAAACCAGGAATTGCAATCCTTATGTGACTAAAATTCTTATGTAAAGGCTTCAAATGTAGAATAGTATATTCGGATTATTATTATTCTCCACATCGATCCCTTACCGACTTGAATGTCGGAGTGCTTTTTGTTTGTTATGTAGGTTTCTCCCCCGAGTCAACTTCAAGACCAGCATATCAACATAAATTAATTTCAGAAATTTACAAAATGTGTTAAATTCAAAGAAAACCGTACAAATAATTTCACTATCAAAATGTGATTTTTAAAATGGAACCAAAACTATTTGCTATGGCAACTGCAAAATTTCATAAATTTACATAATGGGTTAAATTCAAAGCAAACCGTACAAATATTTTCACAATCAAAAGATGATTTTTATAATTCAGGCGCTTTAGGTTTATTTTCATAAACAAATATTTTTGGTATTCAATATTGTCTAAAATGAAACAATTATATGGAAATCGATGAAGTTGTATGGGGTTATATGTGCTGATCGGCTAAATGGTTTGATTTGGGTGTCTATTTTGAGTGGAAATGTGTTAGTAAAATGAACTCATGATATTTCATGAGTAAAATGAACTCATGATATTTCATGAGCCCGATGCTAATTTTTTTCAAATACAATATCCTAGAGCTCGATAATTAGACATTTTGGATTATTATGAAAATTGATAAGTCTCTTAGTATTCTTATTTATTAGAAATGGAGTTTAGTAGTTTTAACAATTGATTCTTCTAGGAATTTTATTAGCAATAAATATTTAGCTTATAAAAAGATATCAATGTAATGAGTTATTTGGTTTTGTTTATGATGAAATTTGAATAAGAAAAATGTTTCTTATAGTGTTTCCTAATTATCTTAGAGGTTGTGATTTCTAAGATTCTTAGTAGAATCATTTTTTTATTGATGTTGCGATGTTAATGGATTTCGATGATCCTTCTACTGCATCACATTTCTTGCTAACACACAAATAAATGCTTTTGAATTCAGTAGAGATGGATTTCTTCTCTGAGTATGATGATGCGAACAGGTACAAAATTTAGGAAGTTATTGGAAACGGTAGTTACAAGATTGTTTGTTCAACCATAGACACTCACACTGATGAAAAAGTGGCCATCAAGATACACGATATTTGCGAGCACATCTCAGATGCTGCACGTATTCTTTGTGCAATAAAGCTAGATGCTTAGACTTCTAAGATACCCAAATATTGTTGAAATCAAGCATATTATGCTTCCATCATAAAAAATAATATTTTAAAGATATATTTATTATTTTTGAGTTCATGGAGTTTGATCTGCACCAAGTTATTGAAGCAAATAATGACTTGAGTAAGAGCACTATCAGGTTTTTCTTTATCAACTTCTTCGAGCCCTAAAATATATTCACACAGGTATTAGATTTGATTGCTTTTCATTGTACAGATGTTTACTTAGTTAGTAATATGAATAGCAAAATTGACAACTGATTACAGGTTGGCCATTTTTGTGGATGGAATGTCAAAAGATCAGTGTAATAATCTCTTTTATCATTCTATTGTACTCCTTGCATCATTTTAATTATCTTTATAGAATTTCTCACTAAAATTAAGAAGTGATTCAAAAAGACTAAACTAACCATTTATATTTATCACAGTTAATTTAGTCTTTTTGAATCACTTCTTAATTTTAGTGAGAAATTCTAAAAAGACAATTAAAATTAGATGGAAGGAATACAATAGAATGACAAGAGAGATACTTACACTGATCTTTTGACATTTTATCCACAAAAATGTCCAACCTGTAATCAGTTGTTGATTTTACTATTCGTAATTACTAATACTAAGTAAACATATGTACAAAGAAAAGTAATCAAATCTAATACCTGTATGAATATATTTTAGGGTCCGAAGAAGCTGATAAAGAAAAACATGATAGTGCTCTTACTCAAGTCATCCTTTGCTTCAATAACTTGGTGCAGATCAAAATCCATGAGCTCAAAAATAACAAAATATCTTTAAAATCTTTTTTTTGATGATGTAAGCATTATATGCTTAATGTCAACAATATTTGAGTGTCTTAGAAATCTAAGAAGCTTTAATTTCACGAAGAATGTGTGTAGAATCTAGATGTGTTCACAAATGTCGTGTATCTTGATGGCCACTTTTTCATCAATGTGAGTGTCTATGGCTAAACAAATATACCCGCAATCAATAACTTCTTGATTTTGTACTTGTTGGCATCACCATACTCAAAGAACAAATACTTCTCTGTTGAACTTTAAAGCATTTAGTTGTGTGTTAGCAAGAAATGTGATGCAATAGAATGATCGAAAAGAGAAAAATAATCATAATCCATTAACATTGCAACATCAATAAAAATTATTCTCTTAAGAACCTTAAAAACCGCAACCTCTAAGATAATTAGGCAACTCCATAAGAAACATTTTTCTTATTCAAATTTAATCATAAACAAAAACTTAATAACTCATTACATTGATGCCTTTTTATATGCTAGATATTTAATGCTAATAAAAGTCCTAGACAAATCACAAGTGTTAAAACTACTAAAATTTCCTTTCTAATGAATGAAAATATAAAAGACTTATCAATTTTCAGAATAATCCAAAATGTCTAATTATCGAGCTCTACGACTTTGTATTTGAAACTATTAGCATCGGGCTCATGGCATATCATGAGTTATTTTTACTGACACATTTCAACCGACAATAGCACCCAAATCATCCAAATCTGACTATCCAGCTGATCTGCACATAAAACCCCATGCAACTTCATCCATTTCCGTACGATTATTTTGCATCAAAATGAATACACAAAAACCATAATATACCTTAAACTTATTACAATCATCACCTAGCATGAATGGTAGTAACACTACATTAAACATACTCAAGTGTATATGTAGGAAACGTTTTAGCGAACATTGAATACTATAAATATATGTTTATGAAACTAACCCTAAAGAGCTTGAATTATAAAAATCACCTTTTGATTGTGAAAATAGGTTTGCTTTGAAATTAACTCATTTTGTAAGTTTATAAAATTCTGCAGTTGCCATAGTAATTCCTTTCGTTTCCATTTTAAAAATCACCTTTTGATTGTGAAAATATATGTACGGTTTGCTTTGAATTTAACTCGTTTTGTAAATTTATGAAAATGAATTATGTTGATATGCTCATCTTCAAGTAGACTCAGGGGTAGAAACCTGCAAAACAAACAAAAAATACTCCGATATTCAAGTTGGCAACGGATCGATGTGGACAATAATAATAATCCGAATATATTATTGTACCTTTGAAGCCTTTACATAAGAATTTTAATCCCATAAGGATTGGAATTCCTAGTTTGATAATATCTCCTTAAGACTTAATTAAATCCCCAATATAATGTTGATCACTATCTTAGAGAGAGACTCGGTTTTCCTATGCTGCACATATATGATCAAAGCTTGGTATCGTAGAAAGAATAATATAACATGCTCATTTTCTTTAGATAAAAAACAACATATATTTCCATATAATAATATTAAGAGTGGGGAAATATAATTTGTTTGATTACAACTCTATATTTGTGTCTTAGAAGTTATCTCACGAAGATTATGAGCAACATCTGATAAGTGTTTGAAAATATTATGGATATTGTCTATTACCACTTGCTCACCTATGCGATGTTTTTGTTGAGCAAACAATCCCATAATTCCCTTCTCCAATAACTTCTTGCATTTCATACTTGATGGCATCACCATACTCAGAGAGAAAATCTATATATCTCCATTGAATTCTAAAGCATTTAGTTGTGTCACAAAAGAATACTAAAAAGATAACCATAACATTCTTTAAGCTTATTGCAATCATTTGCACATGTATGGTAGCAACAATTATGTTACTAGTTAACCTAAAAGTTTAAGCTAATATAGGTGAGATTCAATCATTGTTCTTTAAAAAATATTCATGACAACAAAAATGCAATTAGTATTTATGTGTATAAACTCCTTTATTCAATATCAAATGAAGTGCATGTATATTATTACAAATATAATGGTATGGAAGAACACAAATAGAATTGAAATGCTAGAGAGAATAAAAGTATAATATCAATATTTCATATATGAATTTTGAACAACAAGTCCATATTTATAAACTATTATAAGAAAATGTAGAGACTTGAGTTATATAATTGATTGTGAAGGTTATGGACATCAATAAAAAAAATGTTACACGTAACATTTGATGGTTAATTAAGGTAGTAATTGAACATGCAAACTTGCATAGTAAAAATTCAAATCTTAAAATTAACCCTAAAGGATCTCCAAAACATGCCATGATAGATATAATCTAAGTTGAAACGTTTTATAGATGTTAATAGGTTTATAAAATTTAATAAAAGAAACCTAGCATCTAAGTTAAGAGCATTACCAGTTGATGTGTGCCTTTCCCTTTGGTGCATCACTCCCTTAGAACAGTTTGTGAGGCTGCCACGTAGGCCCCACCCATGAACAACCCATGTTCGTGGAGCTCACTTGCAACGGGAAAAATTCCCTTTTGGTCTACACAATTTTATTCCTCCCTTAAAAATTCCTTTTAATTATTATTTGGTCTAATCAATTAATAATTCATCCAACGAGTTTGACTTTCCCTTATATCCTTGGCATAGACCTAGTCTATAAGTTCTTTACTTAGTCCCGTAAAGACCCAAAGTGTGTGACTTCATAGGATCCCTAAGTATAGAGGTGCTAGTGGTTAACCTAAACTCGACTTCCCATCGGGAACCTTTAGGCTAAGTTTTTCTGATCGATATGGAACCTGATAACTCTAGATGATCAAATGGGCTTGCTAGCAAAGGTGTATGATCCCCCAATACTTCGAATTTCACGTGCTTATGACTTTATCCAAATCTGCAATAGTAACCGGTACAATACACTCCTTCCATCAAGTTAAATACCATCTAGTTTATTGAGCTCGGATTAAGTGTTAGCTAATGTAATAATTATCCTAGAATTAAACTTGTTCACAAGGAACACCTCTCCCCATAATGTATCAAGATTGACTAGAAACCTTGTTCTATCAATCTTATACTCTGATCAGAGGTTTATGAGTTATCACTTCAACAAGAGGCCTTAGGGTACAACTTGATGGTTAATTAAGGCAATAATTGAACATGCAAACTTGCATGAAGGAATTTAAAAAACTTAAAATTAACCCTAAAGCATCTCTAAAGCATGCCATGATTGATATAATCTAAGTTGAAACATTTTATAGATGCTAATAGGTTTATAAAACTTAATAAAAGAAGCCTATCATCTAAGTTAAGAGCATTACCAGTTGATGTGTACCTTTCCCTTTGGTGCATCACTCCCTTAGAACAGTTGGATAGCACTCCATTAGCACAAGCCCCTAAACTAGGATGGCCTCTATAATTATTCCACATGAACTCCAACCGACCAAAACCTCCCGTAGAGGAAGAACTCGTTAGTTAACAAGTAGCTGCTAGACCACTCGTAGACCAACTTGAAAATATAACTTAGGAGGCTCTTTCCAAAATATGAATAATCCTTCAAGAGAATTCTTGCAAAAGTGGAGAAACTCGTGGAGGATCTCGCAAAAATCTCGCTAAGAAAAGATGTCAAACTCAAAAGGAAAGGTTGAGCTAAAGTACGTTTCAAGGAGAAGGAGGAGCCTTATTTATAGGGAGAAGGGGAGCTGAATGCTCCCCAATTTAGCACCACGCATGGGTTATCCGTGCGGAGCCCTGGGCTCTACGGGTTGACCCGCTCGCACAGCCCGCTTGGGCGAGCTATGAGCTACTGCTACAAGGCAAGCCTTGCAGGCTGTAGCTGGTGGGTTTACATTCCACCAACATGCATTGGCCTTATACCAATGCACGCTAGCTGCCCATGAGCAATTTTTCTTGCGAGGCTACCACGCAAGCCCCACCCATGAACATCCCATGTTCACGGGGCCTACTCATAATGGGAAAAATTTCCCTTGCTCCTCCATGTGCAATTTTCCCAACTCCTCTCTTTAAATCCTTTATTTATTATTTAGTCCAACTAATTAATAATTCATCCAACAATTTTGACTTTCCTTATATTTTCAGCATAGACCCAATTTATAAGTTATTTACTTAATCTTATAAAGGCCCAAAGTCTATGACCTCATAGGATCCTGAAGTATAGAGCCGCTAGAGGTTAACCTAAACTTGGCTTCCCATCCGGGAATATTTAGGCTTAGTGTTCCAAATCGATATAAAACTTGATAAATCTAAACGATCAAATGGGCTTTTTAGCAAAGGCGTATGATCCCTCGATACTTGGAACATCAAGTGCTTATGACTTGAAACAGTTCTGCAATAGTAGCTAGTACAATAGCCTCCTTCCATCAGGTTACTAAAAAACTTGATGGTACTTAACCTAATGGAAGGAGTGTATTGTATTGGTTACTACTGCAGAACCGTATCAAGTTACATGCATGTGACATTTCAAGTATCGGGGGATTATATGCCTTTGTTAGAAAGCCCATTTGATTATCTAGAGCTCTCGAAATCCATATCAATCTAGACTGAGCCTAAAGGTTTCTAGATGGGAAGCCAAGTTTAGGTTAACCTCTAGTGGCTCTATACTTCGGGATCCTATGAGGTCATACACTTTGGGTCTTTACCAGACTAAGTAAAAAACCTATATACATGGTCTATTTAGAGAATATTTGTTTGTCGAATTCATTTGTAGAATTATTAATTGGTTGGACCAAGTTAATAATTGAAGGGAATAAAAGAGAAAATAGGGAAAATTGCACGGAGCGGAGCAAGGGAATTTTTCCCGTTGCAAGTGGGCCCTAAACAAACATGTGATGTTGGAAGTGGGGCCTGCGTGGCTGCCCCGCAAGCTGAAAAGCTCATGGGCCGCTAATGCACAAGGTAAGTCTATGTGCACTAGCGGGCTATAGGCCCGCAAGCGTTTCCCATGTCAGTGCTTGCGTGGGCCTGCCGCGTAAGCCCGTCAGCGCGTGCACGCGCCCTCAAGCCTAAGATTGAGGCACAAGGTAAGCTTGTTAGGGCTTGCCTTGTGGAGGCAACACATTGGTTAACCCTCGGGTCCAACGAACCTGCATAGTTGACCAGGTTGTGGAATGGGAACTTCTCTCTCTCTTTATTCCACACTTCAGCTCAGCCTTTATCTTTGAGTTCGACATCTTTTCTTCATGAGATTTTGTTAGATCCTCCATGAGTTTCTCCAAGTGATGAAGAATTCTTTAGAAGGCTCTTTCTATTTTGAAGTGAGCCTTCTTAGTTAATATTTTTAGGTTGGCCTTCGAGAGGTCTAGTAGCTACTATCTACCAACTGGTTCTACCTTAGTGGAGGTTTCGGTTAGTGAAGATTTGTGTGGATCAATTATAGAGGCTATCGTAGTTTGGAGGCTTGTGCCAATGAAGCTCTACCGAATTGCTCTAAGGGAACATCGCATCTAAAAGAGAGAGAAGCACGCATCAATTGGTAATGTTCTAAACTTAGATGCTAGGTTTCTTTTATAAGTTTTATAAACCTGATAGCATCTATGGAACGTTTCAACTTAAATTATATCAATCATCGAATGCTTAGGAGATCCTTTAGGGTTAATTTTAAGTTTTGAAATTCCTCATTGCAATATTGCATGTTCAATTACTGTCTTAATTCACGAGTAGTGGTATTAGAGCCTACCTTATGCTATGCATGATTGATTCTAATATGTTGAAATTGATATTTTCTATGAATTGATTAAAGTATACTATGTATGACTTATGTTTCAATTCCTGTTATAGAAGATGATGTGATAACTAGTTAAGGTTTTGCTCAAACTTAGTCTAGTTGATTATCATATGTAATTAACAATGTTTTACCACACGTGTAATTGCTTTAATTGAGGTTCGTTCCATACTTCACTCAATTAAAGAACGAAATCTTTAAATCATAGTTATCCATGGTACAATGAATCGAAGTGCTTGTGGTTACTTTGGTAAGGATTGGACTTGGCTGCTCATTCACTTTAAGGGGGCCTCTCCTACCTAGAAATCTCCATCGGTATTAGGTTCAAGTGTACCCAAGGGACTTTAATGACTTAGTTAATTTCTAGTATGGGAATTGAATTTCGCATATGGTTTTACAAATGTGGTTTAAGTTGTTAACTTAAACCTTATAGACATAGGTGCAAGAACTTAAACATGGACCTTGTTTGTTTTGCATGCTATGTGGAGTCTTGGTATAATGGAATGATTATGATGTACTAGTCTTGAGTATGTTCCCTTAGAGTTAATAATTCCAAATAGCCTAGAATTATTATTATCATAATCATATCCATTGTATAAGACCTAGACTAGGGCGAGACCAGCGGCACCAATTAAATCCCTACAACAATATTAAGGTGGTAGATTATCTTCCCATCATAAGTTTTGATACAAACCTTATTAACGATGTAAGAACATGTACAACATGCTTTCCTTTAACATGTGTTTGGTTATGCGAGTAGATGGGGATAATGCCTTAACCAAAGTGGGTTAGTTATCCATGCCAGATTGGAGACACATTTGAGGAATCATGCATTGGGTATGCACGTCTCGAGAAAGAGAACTCAAATGGATTTGCAATTGCATGGGATGAAAATGGATGGGTTCCAACCATGGTTATCTTGTTATGGCTTAACTTCCTATAGCGGGGGTCTTGATGAGTGGCTATAGATGCTACATACTAAGGAAAATTTGTTGGACCAAATTTCTCGAATTTAAATAGAAGGGGCTATTCGAATGTCGAGAAAATAGTAAGAATTATGTATTTAATTAAAGACCTTATATTAAATGAATATACATATACTAATATCTAAACAAATTCTATCTTATATCTAGGTTGAATATGATCACTAACGAAAATACTCGCATTGATATCGGTCCCCTTGTTGACATAAAGTATGACGCTTACAACTTCAATGAGTGGTTTGAGACTGTTAGAGGAGTTCTTCCGAACTACTACCTAGATTATGTTTTGAATGATCCTAGTCCCAAACCTCCTGATAATAATGCTTTTGCATATGAGATGAATGATTATGACGAGCATAAGGGAAACTGTGAGTTTGCTGCAAAACTCATGTTAGACCACATGCTCCCAAAGTACGCACACATGTATAAAGGGTTGGATCTTACAACCATGATTCATCATCTCAAGTTGGTGGAAAGTTTAGAAGATAAACTATTCCATAGTAAGTTGCAGGGAGACACCTCATCATTAGAGTTGGTTATAAACGTATATGACAACTCAAAGAAATTGAGAGAGTTGGGAATTTAGTATAGTGCGCAATCTTTGAGGGAAATGATATTGAGGGAATTTCCCGACAGATATGATTCCTTTAAGAAGATGCTTAAGGAGTGTTCTCCCAACTATATCTTAACCCAACTTAAGGACTTGCTCGAGATTTTTGAGATTGTGTTTAGATATAAACTAAGAGCAAGTGAATGTTGAGGACCTTAAGTTGATGAAACTTAATGGTTTAAAAGTTAAGAGAAAGCTCATGAAGAAGTTAGAGTTGTAGAGGGAAAATGTTTCTTTTGGAACAAGCTCATTAGATGATGAGAGCTATGGCTCGAACTTCTAGAGGTATGTTCATACCAGAGAGTTTCTCTACAGTTCCCTATGAGTCTACATGGGTATTGGATACTAGTTGTGGTACTCATATTTATACTTCTATGTAGGAATTGTGGAACAATAGGAGGTTTACAAAGAGTGAAATGGACCTAAGAGTTGGAAATGGAGCACCGATTGCTGCAATAGCTATAGGGACATATAGCCTTCGTTTGCCTAGTGACCTAGTTTTAGTTTCAAACAATTGTTATTATATTCCTACTATCACTAAGAATATTAATTCTGTTATGCATTTAGCAACAAAGGGATTTGAGATTTTATTTTCTAATAATAATTATCAAATTCAATGCAATAATGTTCTTTATGCTTGTGGAATATCTGTTGATGGAATTTATGTTCTAGTTACTAAAATTGAAATTCTAAATATGAACACTGTTAAGAAATTGAGATTAGATAATGATAAATCCTCATGCTTATGGCACTGTCGACTAGGCCATATAAATGAGACTCGCTTAACTACGTTACACAAATTTGGTGACTTGGGCCCAATGAAATGGGAATCCTATGGGGCATGCGAACCTTGTTTAAAGGGGAAGATGACTAAGAAACCTTTCAAAGGAAAGGGACAACGTACCAATAGTACTTTGGAAATAATACATTCCGATGTATGTGGTCCAATGAGTGTTAAGACACACGAGGATTTTGTCTACTTCATAACCTTTATCGATGATTATTCATGATATGGTTATCTGTACCTTATGAGGCACAAGTCTGAAAGTTTTGAGAAATTCAAAAAAATCAAAACTGAAGTAGAAAAATAGCTTGGGAAAAGTATCAAGACCCTTTGATCTGACTGAGGTGGTGAATACTTAAGCCAAGTGTTTCAGGATTATCTAAGGGATAATGGTATTTTATCCCAGTGGACACCTCCTTATACACCCTAACACTATGGAGTATCAGAAAGGAGAAATCGAACCCTACTCGATATGGTTCAATCCATGATGAGCCAAGCAGAACTCAGCAGATCCTTTTGGAGTTATGCACTTGAGAATGCAGTTTATATTCTAACCAGAGTGACCTCTAAATTAGATGATCAAACATCATATGAATTATGGTATGGTAAGAAAATAGCTCTTTCTCACTTGAGAGTTTGGGGATATCCTACATATGTAAAGAGGACAAGTTTAGAAAGCTGGGTGCTAAGTTTGATAGGTGTCTGTTTGTAGGTTATCTTAAGAAGACTATAGGTTTTACCTTTTATGATCCTAATGAACAAAATGTCCTTGTTTTTAATAATGCTCAATTCCTCGAGAAGGAGCATGTACTTGTGAAAGCTAGTGGGAGAAATCTTGAGTTAGGCACTCAAGAAGATCGAATAGACAATTAACTGATTATTCCTATACCTGTTACACATGAAAGTATAATCATGGAACAACCTATTATAACACCAACATTGCGTAGGTTAGGTCGGGCTCCAATCCTCCTGAGCGATACGGGTTTCTCATCACTGATAATAAACATCTCTTCTTTATGGAAGATGATGAGCCTAAGACTTATAAGGAGGCAATGGAAGGCTTAGAGTCTGACAAATGTTTTACAACCATGAGGTCAGAGATGGACTCTATGTACAAAAATCAAGTTTGGAGCTTGATTAATTATCCAATTGGGATTAAGCCCATAGGATGCAAGTGGGTTTTCAAGTAGAAAACTAACATGGACGGTAATGTAATTACCTATTAAGCAAGGATGGTTGCAAAAGGTTAAATTCAAAAAGAAGGCTTTGACTATGATGAAACCTTTTCATTAGTAGCCATGCTAAAGTCTACCAGGATTCTTCTTACCATTACCGCTCATTACGATTATGAGATTTGGCAGATGGATGTGAAAACATCATTCCTTAATGGAAATCTGGATAGGGATGTGTATATGGCATAACTCGAGGGTTTTACATCCAAGGATGGCTTGAAGGTATGCAAGCTGCGGAAGTCCATTTATGGACTTAAGTAAGAATCTAGGAGTTGGAATATTAGGTTTGACGAGACATTTTGAGAAATTGATTTTGTGTCAAACGATAATGAACCCTGTGTATATAAGAAGGATAGTGGGAGATCGATCATTTTACTTGTATTATATGTTGATGACATATTACTTATAGGAAACAATGTTCCTTTTCTTTAAATAGTGAAGTCATGGTTGTCAAAGAAGTTCTCCATGAAAGACCTTGGAGAATCAGCTTTTATACTTGGTATAAAGATATACCGAGATAGATCTAGAAGGCTGCTAGTCTTTCTCAAAGTACATACATAGACAAGGTTTTGGTTAGATTTAACCTTGAGCAGTCAAGAAAGGGTTATCTCCCAATGTCTCAAAGGATTAAACATTCTGAATCTGAGTGTCCGAGAACATAAGAGGAGAGACTACGCATGAATGGAATATCCTATGTCTCAGTGATAGGATCCATCAAGTATGCTATGGAATGAACTCGACCTAACGTCTTACATGCATTGAGTGTCACGAGTATATTTCAATCTGACCCAGGTGAGAAGCACTGGATGACCCTTAAAACTATCCTTAAGTACTTACGTAGGACTAAGGATATGTTTTTGGTATATGGAGAAGGTGATCTCTCTATGAAGGGATACACCGATGTGAGTTTTCAATCTGATAGGGATGATTATAAGTCTTTGTCAAGATATGTGTTTATATTAAATGGAGGGGTAGTTGTTTGGAAGAGTTTTAAACAGGATACGACTACCAATTCAACCACAGAATCATAGTATATAGCTGCTTCAGACACAGCTAAGCAAGCTTTTTGTTTTAAGGCATTTATTGGTGATCTGGTGTGGTGTCCAGCATTGTAAATCCAATAGCATTCCATTGTGATAACAATGGGGCTATTGCTCAGAAAAAGGAATGACGGTCTCATTAGAGAAATGGATATGTACTCAGAAAATACCATCTCATTCAGGAGATAGTAGCTAGAAAAGATATAAGCTTAGAATACATCCCAATGGATCAGAATCTAGCAGATGGGTTAACAAAGCCATTGACTTAGGTTAAGCATGAACATCATGTTAATGCATATGGAATGAAGCACATGGGCACTTGGCTCTAGTGCAAGTGTGAGATTGTTAGACATGATGTATGCCCTAGAGGCAATTAGGGCAATATATCTTAATTAGTTATAATGTAGAAACGGTTTCGAATTATTATTATTATATATAATAAAGGAATCTTTTTTATTTATCAGTGCTTTTGTTTAATTTATATATCTCACTAGTATCATATATATGTGGTATTATATATGTGCATTGATAAGCCAAAGTCCGTGACTACTTAGCATAAAAGTATCAGGACATAGTGGGAGCTATGTGGTGTGAGAACTGCACATACGTGTTACTATGAATAGTCTAAATATCCCTAGTCATAGTTTCATTGAGACTAGACATCAATGAAGCGGTCAGACTAGCATGTGTAGGCTTACTCCTTGGATTAGATCTAAGCAACTGATCTCACGAGCTGAAGGTGGTACCTTGAGTTGACACATGAATGTATTTGGGTAATACATTAGAGACCGCTATAAGATAAACACTCAGAAATAACTATATCCATGTGTTGGTGTCATGTCTTATTGTAGTAGCAGTACAAGTATCCTCAGACCTAAGATAATGATTACCTTATGTAGGAGTTGCTATACTTTGGGTCATACTTATTCATACCCTGGTGACCAGGATGACACGGGTGACTACAATTATAATGATGATCACATGTTCGTAAACCGAGTAGTCAACATGAGATTCATCACTCCTGATATAGTGATATAACTAGAGATATACCTTAGGGCCCCTTGTTGAAGATACACACTCATAAACCTTTGATTAGAGTATAAGATTGATAGAACTGGTTTCTAGTCAATCTTGATACATTATAGCGAGTGGTGATCTTCATGAACAAGTCTAATTCCTAGATAGCTACAACTATTACATCAGTTAACACTTAATCTGAGCTCAATAAACTTAATGGTACTTAACCTTTCAAAAGGAATGTATTGTATTGGTTACTACTGCAGAACTGAATCAACTCATAGGCATGTGACGTTCCGAGTATCGAGGGATCATATGCATTTGCTAAAAAGCCTATTTGATCATCTAGAGTTATCAGGTTCTATATTGGTATTAAACACTGAGCTTAAATGTTCTCGGATGGGAATCCAAGTTTAGATTAACCTCTAGTGGCTCTATACTTCGGGGTCTTATGAGATCACACTCTTTGGGTCTTTATCGGACTAAGTAAAGAACCTATAGACTGGGTCTATGCTGAGAATATTGAGGATATCGGCATCATCAAATTAATTATTAATTTTTTGGACCAAATTAATAATTAAAGGGAATAAAAGAGAAAATAAGGAAAATTGCACGGAGCGGAGTAAGGGAATTTTTCCTGTTGCGAGTGGGAGCTAAACAAAAATGGGATGTTCAGAGTGGGACCTAAGTGGCTTCCCTACGAGATGAAAAGCTCGTTGGTCGTTAGTTCTTTGGGTAAGCCTGTGTACGCTAGAGGGCTGCAGGCCTGTAGGAGCTGCCCATGGCCTACTGCATAAGCCTGCAAGCCCAAGATTGTGGTATATGGCTAATAAGTGTGTAATTACACTTATTATCACATTAATATTATGCAATAAATACTATAGTTTTAGTCATTTTTATACTTAATATAAAAGATTTCATGTGGTATGTAGTTGTTTTTTATGCAAATGCAGATACTAGGTAAATCTTGGGAGTAAAATGAGCTAAAGTGGAATTTTATGATAAAAGAGTGAAAAAGGTGCAAAAGGATGCGTGGAACTTAAAGATTTGGCATAGGATCAAAGCTGTCGAAGATCGGTTAAGTTACAAGAAGAATTCTGAGTAAAACTCAATTTACGATTGCGACTTATTTACATAAGAAATAGAAGATTGCCAATCAAAGATTCAAGGTCGTGACATGTGTATCACGGTCACGACATGGATGATTTTCTGGTATTATCTTTTTAACTAACAACCACCAGATAAGCATGATCAACCGCCATCAACTGCCAATGAACAAATGCCTATCAAGAGTCAACCAATCATGAATAGGTGCTTATCCATTGTGGATTATAACACAGCTTCTCAACCAAACACAATGAAGAAATGAAATCTTTCACCAATGGACACAACCCTTCGTTTGGATAGACGTAACCCTTCAAATTCTATAAATAGGGTTCCAATCCTCTTCTATTTCATGCATTCAAGAAGTGCAGTGGATTAGTGTGGCATAGAGTGTAAAAAGTGAGAGAGAGATATAGTGTGTGTGTAGATAGAGTTGCTATGTTCTTAAGTGTTAGCGAGAAAATGTTTAAGTGATTCAAATCCTTATTTCGATCACTAGATTTCTCTATATTCTCTATTGATTGTTGTATAAGTGTACTTGCAAATCACTTATCAATAAAAGTTTTCGTTCTTCAATATTCATTTGTTCGATATTCGCAAAGAATAGCATCCTAGCGAAGGTTCTGTATGGGCTGATACCGAATTCAAAGCAGACACAGGAATTGTGGAAATTGACGACTCCCATTAAAGAGTGGATACGGTTTGATCAACTTTAGCTTTCACTTGCATACCTTACAACTTTTCTTTGCTTTCTACTTATACTTTCTATTTCAAAGTTTATGATATGTCTATGTATCACAATGGGTATTTCGTGCTAAGTATTTTATATTAATCAAGTTATATGCATTGGCGTTAATTTTAAGAGTAGTTTCGAGGTTAACAATATTGTGTATAATAACTGGATCTGTGATATAACGCTGTTTAGTGAGCCAACATTTTTGGAATGGTAACTTGCTAAATGTGGCTATGTGAGAGCGACCCGTACTAAGCATAGTATTGACGTTGTCGAGGTTTATATAATAGTCTTAACTCGTTTGCACCAGGATTAGAAAATTTATTTCATGTGTTGCTCTACAGTGAATCATTAAACATCTGAGTGTGTTGAACTGGGTCTGTTAGATTAGTATAGTGTGTCGTAACATCTTTGTTGTTCTTGCATGTTTTCTCTGCTATACTTGTTCGTAGTGAAAATCTATGTATTTAGAGTCTCTCATCTATCACATTTATATTTACTCAACTTTTCATTCTAATCTTCCTATCCAAAAATCTCAAAACTATTTTTATTTTCTTATTTTAACTTTCCCATATTTATCTTTAGACATGGTTCCTTCCCTGCGGGTTCGATATCTTTTAAAACTACATCACAACTATATACTTATAGTTATCATCATTTTTCTATTTGATAAGAGGTATTGACAACACCTACATTTTTCATGAACAAGTTTTTGGCACAATTATTTGAGGGTAAGCCTTACGAAATGTGTGTAGGTAAGTCTCACGAACAAGTTCTTGGAAGCATTAGTTATTAAACTTATCAGTGGAAAAGTGGTGAACAAGTTTTTGGCGCCATTACTGGGGAAGACAATAGCATTCTGAGGAAGAAAATTCCGGGGAAGTTAAGTAAGTTCTAAAGTTTTTATTTGTTTGTTTTATTTTCTATACCATACAATTTTCTAAATTTCATTCTAGATATGAAAAGATTATGAAATAATCATCTTGGAGGTGATGCGTCATAATATTTCATCTTGTTCTTAACAAATAGAAGATTCTCTTCTATTTTTCCTATTCATGTTCGAGACTGTTAATCACGCTCGTGAATTCCCCTACCAACTTTCTGTTTTCAATGTTCTGTAAGTCACACTCGTGACCTAGGATCACGATCGCGATGCGTTCAATAACTGTAGTAGTTTTGGCAATTTTTCAGCAGTTTTTCTCATATTCTACATATAGGTCGTGATTCTCAACACTGGTTACTTCAGTTATCCAAAATTCCTTCTTTTTCAATCAAAAATTTCTATTTTAAACCTTGAAATCAATCAATCCTTTTCATCAAAATGAGTCACTAAATCTGTTCTCATTCCTCCTTCAGACCTGCAAGAATGGTATGATGCACCTTTTCCTATTCATTCTCGAGAGGAAGGTGATCATTTTAAAACCATTAGAGATGTAGATTTCACTAGTTCTTAAGTCATTCATAAGAATAGTTTCATCGAATTAGGAATTTATGAGAGGGTAATGTATTACCTAGGAGTCCTAAACATGGTTCTCTATTCATCAATGAATATTAGGAACAGTGAAGACAACTGCAACTAAATGCTGATTTCGTTAGTTTTGATGAATCTTAAGATGAATTGTTTGGAGTATCGACATCAAGGAAAGAAGTATAAGTTGTCAAGGAAGAAATTGGAGCAAAATCTAGGATTCCCCAAAGATTGTTACTATAAAATGCTTCCTAGTTGGGATCCCCTACCAACATGGAATCGCCTTACTGGAAAAGATGAATACAAACAGGAATTTGCCTATAGCCGGTGGATTCGAGACCCCGATTTGCTCGCTCTTCACTTCTATCTAAGTAGTGTGCTTTTCGGTAGACCTAATTCTGACACGGTCATTCTTGAAGAATTGTTTATCTTAGAAGCAATCTGGAATGGCATACCTGTAGTTGTATAAGGAATTGTGATGAGGGCTCTTATGTTTGCCACAATTGATCCTGGTAGGATATCATATGGGTGTTGATCTGTGGTGAATTTGCTAGGACAAATTGGGAAATTACCAAGTTGTGGAGAAGTCTTTACTGATGAAGATGAAATTCAGGATTTAACTACGGAAGTTTTCTTCAAGAAAGGATTTCTAACTAAGTGTATTGGAGAGAATGGGATAACCTATAATTAGAAATCGTGGGATGAACGAGTTGAGGCTGATAAAAAGTAAGAAAGGGAAATTGCTAGGAAAGAAGGGAGTAGTTCAACCAATCTTAAAAGGAAGATGAACGAATTGATGGAGGAACAAATCTCTATTCATCGTAAGATTACCAATATCCATATTTCGGTATGTGATGTTGAAAGAGATCTGCAGGAGTCACGTTATAAAATTGATCAGATGATTGAATCCTTAACTCCTAAATGAATAGTTTTCTTTTCTTTTCGGTGTAGAATCTTGTATAGTCTTTTCTTTTAGTTTAATTATGTGTTACGTGTTTTGTTTGTTTGTGCTTTTATTGTTCATATGTAAATCTTTATTTTTATAAATGAAAATTTGAACAACAAGACATTGATGTTCAATTACTATCTTCACCATGAATTCCCAAGGTATAATAGTAAATATTTATCGTTTGTATTTAACAAAGTTTACTTGTGTTTTTGTTTCTAAGTTTTTATAGGTTCAAGTCTAAAAATTGAAGAATTTGGAGAATAAAGAGGCTCGCGATTGCGACATATTTCACGCTCGTGAACATTGGGTAGAAAAAATTTCTGTTTCTTTCGCGAGGAGAGTCATAATCGTGATTGGCCTTAGCGATCGTGACACGGCAATTTATAACCGTTATAGATCGTGAACTGACACGTAACAGATGGATAAAATCGCCATTAACGGCTAGTTTTGATCCCAAACAGCTATAATTCCATTTATGACCAATTAGAGACCCAATATACCTCTATAAATAGGTCCAAGTTGAACCCTAGCCACCACACCTTCTAAAAGCCTTCAAACTTCTCAAAATTCTCATCTTCTACATTCAAGTATCTAATTTTCTTTTTTAACCCTTTTACTTCCAACCAATATGATTCGTGTGAAAAGAGCAGTACAAAAGAGAGGAGCATAGTTAATTCAAGAAGAATTTGACTGTCCTTTCCCGTTAACGATAAGAGAAGAGGGCAAGAGATTTCAAAAGCTAAGCAAATTGGAAATCACCGGAATGATATTCCTCGATCTGGTTTTCTTGGAAACTCTTAATCTCCGAGAAGAGATGGAAGCCTACCTTTCCATTCTTGGCCTTCTGAAATTTGTGGATATGCAGTTCCCACAAAATTGAGATTGGATTCTCGAGTGTTTGGTTACATTCGATTATGAAGATTCAAGGAAGAGGGAAATCCAATTTCAGAATCAAGGACAACAATACACCGTTATAAGAGAGATGATGGGTGATTGGTTCAGTTTCAAGATTGTCAACTCATCAAGCATGACGAACTCATTTCAACCTAATCAAGTTTGGGCAAATTTATCAGGTAAGTAAGTCTTCGATCCCAAAAATTCTCCTAACAAACTTACAGAGGATGAGTGTATTCTTCTTCTCCACAAATACCTTTCCACTTCGGTATTTTGTCGAGTCGAAAATACAAAAGTTCAAAAGAAGGACTTGTTTGTTCTCTCATGCTCTATGATGAAACAAAAAGTGGAAATTGTGGATATAATTTGGGATATGATGAAGAAGAACTCAACGAGCATGAGGAATAAAATTGGAGCGGCCGAAATTATCACTGCCATAGTCTTGGGAGCAAGAGGTGAACTCCCCTTTGTTCAACAACTGGGTGAGTATTTTCAATATTTGGATGGAAATTATTTGAAGAACACTGGATTTCTACAAGAAAATGATGGTGTTTATTCTTTCTACTCCTACTCCAACCGCACCAAGAAACTCAATTTGACTCAAGAAGATTCTTCCGTCGAACAATCAAATCCATCCATAAGCCATCGCAAAGGAAAAGCTCCGATGACAGAAATAGATGAAGATAAGAAGTTGAAGAGGCTCCGGAAGATTGGAAAGCTAGCGTGCAACTAAAGTTGGATAATTGCCAAGCAGAACTTGGAGTTATGCAGAAAGATATGAAGATTATGAAGAAAAGTAATAGGTCTATGCTTCGAAAATTACTTTCATTCTTTAGAAGACAAAATTGTTAATTCACTCCTAGTCCACCGGATTCTCCTTCGCAGTAGAACGGGTTTATTCTTTTCTTACTTTATCTTTTCCAATAATTTTTAAACTAGTTTTAGTTCTTAGTTTTGATTTTTATAAATGTCTCACAATGAGGACATTGCGTTCTTTAGTGTGGGGTGGGGCATTTGTAAAAATACTGTAAAATCCAAAAAAAAAAAAGTAAAAACCTCGAAGAATTTGAAAATTTTTGTTGATTTTTGTGCGAATTATACATTAACATTTCTTATACTTTACTAACAATTATCCAAGGTTACATGAAAATCTCAAATAAGTCTTGTAAGTATTAAGTGTGTTTAAAGTGTTAGGAAACTACAGCCATACTACTTTGAAATTGATCAATAAAGGATGAGGGTATTAAGTGAAAAATCAAAAGAAAGAGAGGATAACCAATGAGTTATGAAAAAGGTGAGGAATGGTACGGAGCAGAAACTGCAACCATTCATTGAGTGAAAAGAAAAAGCATAGCACAAAAAATGGGTGCAAAGTACAAAGTACTTCAAAAACATATGCTTAAAAGAAAAAAAAATGAGAGAGTGGTATGGAGCATAAAATGCAACCGCTGAAAAAAGGGGAGAGTGGTATGGAGCATAAAATGCAACCATTGAGAGTGTTTTAGCATCCTAGGTTACCTAAAAATGCCTTGAGAGAAATTGATCAAAGTGTGCTTTCTATGTCCTTTATACTTTATACTATGCTTAAGAGAAGGTAATATTCGACTATGCATATAATGCTTATATGAAGATGCGATTCGGTTGACTCTCCATTAAGAACAAAGGTATACAACTGAGCTATATAAATTGCACATTACTAATTTGTGGGAAATTTCAAACTTCTTCTTGAAATCTTTTGCAACGTGGAATGTGGTACTCACTG